>AWNI01000038.1:348956-362677 GCA_000517465.1 Moesziomyces aphidis
CGGCAGGAGAGTTGGCGGTGAGCGATCGGCCAAAGCGGCTCAAGACCGAGGGGCGAAGAGAGGGAAGAGAGGGAAGAGAGGGAAGAGAGGGAAGCGAGGGGAGGCGTGGGGCCATGTTGCGCGCGACGATCAGCCACATGGGTGGCCACGAGTCGTCGGCGGATACAGGCCCCAGCCCCGCATACGCTGGCGGCGCACCGGCGTCGGCAAGTGCTGGCGCTGCGCGTGGACGCCGCGAGAAGCGTCGTATGCGACTCGTGTCCGGTCGATCGCCGGTCTGAACGGTTGGCTGTTGGGCCTGTGGCTCTTGCTGAGCCTCTGCGGGCGGCGCGTCTGGCAGGAACTGCCGATTTACAATGTCGTCGACGATGGGCCGTAAGCGGACGACGGCAATGCAGTGCGTCAGACTCGTTCTTTCGCGCCTTGCTTCGTCGTCAGTGTCGAGTCCGAACAGAGCCGCCTCTTCGTCGCGCACGTCCCATCCCTGTCCACGCTCCTCGCCCTGGCGTTCGGTGGTGTCATCGAGTAGACTCTGCTCTCCATCCTGCTTGGCCTGGTCTTTTGCGCATTCGAACGCGACAACGGTCATGAGCAGCTGCACTGCGGCGACGCACAGATCTATGCCCAGCATGTGCAGTCGTCCCGGTGCCGCATCCTGGCCTACAAAGTCGATGAGGATCGCATCGCCCCTGTTGGTCGCGCTTGCGGGCGCCCAGAGATGCGCGAGTGCGAGGAGGGCGTTGAGACAGGCGAGAAAGACGACAAAGAAGGGCAGCGACCACGTGGGATGCAGCTGCAGCGGGTTGCAGAACTGAACCTGCAGCGCCGACTTGATGAGCAGCAGCAGCGTGCGGTTGTCCAGGAGCCAGGTGTAGACGAAGAGCACAAAGCACAGCAGGTCGAGCGACTGGATCAGCTCCTTGCGCTCGTAGTACATGGTGTGCGGCAGCGCGATAGCGAGCGCATGCCTGCCGAGAGTGCTCTCCTGCGATTTCCTGAGATTTGCGGCGGTGGGTGATGGATACAGAAGCGTGGATGGTGAGGAGTAGCAGAGGAGAGCCGGCCCGAGCGTTGCGTTTGCCAAGCAGGGCCGAAACGTGACAGGCTGAGGTGGAGCAACACCGTGCCATCTCGATGGGATCGGAGACCGCTCGAAGCCAATCGGGATGCGATGGCGTTGGACCCTGAATAACGCAACGAATAATGCAACGCGCTCGGTTGAAGCTGCACGTCAAACCAACACCCAAACCACCACCACCTCTTCCAGCACAAACAGACCCACCACAGGCTGACACGCCCAGCGTCGTGCGCAGCGCCATGGATGCGGACCGTGGTGGCGCCGTAGCCGGCCCGTCTCGACCTGCCCCGAAACGCCGTCGCCTCCAATTCACCTCGCAGATGCGCACCGCCATCCCGCGCTACAACGACGACGGCACCGAGACGGTCGAGTACCTGCACCACCAGTCCACGCAGCGACTCAAGCGCAAGTGGGACAGCATCTTTGAGCGCTTCAAGGACGCGCACCTGCAGGAGCAGGACGAGATTTACCTTGGCAACCGTGCCAATGGCGAGCCCATCGTCGTCGTCAAAGACCGCGGCAGCCTGCGTAGTCTGCGGCAGAGCATGGATTTCGGCGTATTCATCAAAGACGAAGAGCTTCAGGGCTGGAAAGAACGACCTGAAGCACGGCAGCTCGAAGAGGACGACGATGCGGACGACGATCTCGACCCCTCCCACGCACCCGAATATGCACGCCGTCCGCATCAGCTCGATGGTGATTTTCAGCAGTCCGATGACGACGAAGACGGCCACGACCCAGCCGCCAACGATCCCGACTTGCGCGAGTTCTTGCAGGCAGAAGCGCAACGCAAGGCGCTCCTTGGTGACGATGCAGCTGACGATGAAGACGACGACGACGACGACGTTATCGACTTTAGCCATCCCTCCTGGATCGATTACGATCTCATCACACCTACGGCCGCTCCACGTCCACCGCGGCCAAAACCAGCTCCTGCTCCGGTCAGGACCAAGACCGAAGCGTCGCCGCCTGTGCTACCACCCGAAATGGACGCCTCTTCTTCGTCTGAAGACGACGAGGTCGATATCGTCACGCTGCACAGCGACTCGGACGAGGAGCTGGTCGAGTCGATCCGCACCAAGCGCCACAACATCGAGCAGCTGCTGCAGTGCACCACCCCGTTCGAAACGCTGCCGTACAACGACATTGTCGGCCTGGCGGGGCTGCTCGGGATCGCAGATAAGTCTGCGCGTCTCTATGTCGATCTTGTGTCGGACGACGAAGAGCCCGAGCCCGACAGCGCTGGACAAGAACCTTGGCAGCCGACGCATCTCCCGCCGACACAGATTGGGATCGGCTCGCACTCCGCCGCACACGCTCCGGTCCAGTCTACGCCGGTGCAGTCGCCACGCAAGATACGCGTCAAGGTCGAGCCCAACCTCACGCCGGAACCGCTGCGCAGCACCACACCGAACCAGCCACAGCGCGCGCCTTGGTCATCGCCGCAGCAAGCGGGTCAGAGCGACGCTAGTCCTACAGCACCCGCCGAGGTCTCTGCTGCGTCTGAACCCGCGCCGTCTCAACAGATAGCAGAAAAGAGGCAGTCTGGTGCTGCATCGCATGCTCAAGTTGCGGAATCGCCTCGGGCCGTGCCCGCTCCACTGACGCCTGTGCGACAAGCCGCGCGGCAGCCTTCATCGTCGTCACGAGCCAGGTCCTCAACTGGCGGCACCCCTCTCGCATCACGCCGCTCTCAAACGTCTCGTCGGGAACGCACGCCGTCGCCGTCAGCATTGGAAGACGAATCGCTTTGTGGCGGCCCCACACGCTGCACCAAGACGTTCTGTCTGCACTGCGTCAGTCTGTCGCAGCGCAAATCCTAGCCTCTTTCGAGAGCAATCGTGACATTGGGTGGTGGCGTATTCAGTGTGTGATTCGTCGGGCGTTGCGCGCCAGGATGCGGGCGGCGAGGACCATGCACGCCTGTTCCTTGGCCTCTTTGATGCCCCCTGCGTCGCCGGTGCTCGTTGCTTGCATGTCGTCGAACTCGACCGTCACTGTGAAACTCGGCATGTGTCTATATCCACATCTCTCCTTGTCAGCACTAAGCCTTGCATCAAAGGACTTGATGTTGGTGGTTATACTCTTACGAAGCGCCGGTACGGGTGTGGTTGAACACTGGTTCGGGTACATCCATCTGCGCCGCGAATTCTATCCGCCCTCTCGCAAATGTCAGCCTTCGAATCACGCTTGCTTTGCCATTGAGACTGTGGGGCACTTACCGTAGATTTGGGCTACGCTGGAGTGGGACCAGTTGTACATGACTGGACGGCCTTTACCTTTGCCCCGACGCTTGATGTAGAATGGCACCTCGGCCTTGCCCTCCGCTTGGTTGGGCTGCGGTTCGGGTGCAGGCTTCGCAGAAGGGGCGGAAGGGGCGGGAACGATGTCGAGCATGTCTTGCTGGGGCAGTGCGGTTTTGAGATAGTCGCGGATGGACAGGCTGCCCATCGCCAGCAGCCTGGCGCTCGTAGCTGCGTGGCCCTCCATCTTGTCCTACCGGAGTCAACGAGCAAAGGTGCGGGAATCAACGCTGCAAGACCAAGACAACCGCGCCTTTATGTCTTGCGCACCTCCCGACAAGCTCTTGCCCTTTCCAGCCAGTCAGCGAGGTACAGTGTCAAGTCGAGACAAAGGTCATGAACGACATCCGCAGCCGTAGACATCCGCACCCTTCCGCACCGTCCATGAAGGTCGCACGATAAGGTTGGACGCTCGATGCGCGTGTGCGCAAAATTAAGCTCGGGGACCCGCTTCCGCTTTCTTCCTCCACATCCGCGTGCCTTGCTGCTTCCCACAATTTCCGCGCACTGCTGGTCCCACATTCCCCAACCCACCCGCACATCATCTTCCCTCACGCACACGCATCGAAAAGCGGATCCTCACCTTTGCCTTCATCTCGCACGGCTTCTTTGTGAGTACGAATTGGAGCGCACACAAAGTCGAGCCTCTCAGCGAGCGGCAGAAGCGCATTCAGATCACTCTAGGACACCCAAGTCCCTTTGACCTCGTCGAGCAGAATGAAACCGGATCAAAAGTTGCAGTCAGAGTCTATACGGTGAAATAGAGCACATTGGAGAACCCCGGGAAGAAGAAGGAGGAGAGAAGAGAAAGAAGAAGCAGCACAGATGCGGTGACAACCCCTCAGTCGTCACGTCGCACCCTTGCCGCGCGCCAATTGAGTCCAAGCCTGGCCTGCCTCCGAGCGCGCCACCAGCAGACGGAACGCGGATCCCTCAATCCACGCTCCACGCTGCTGCGGTCACGAGCCACAAGGTCAAAGCCCTGCACATCCCCACCTACGCCAGCGCCTACTGCAGCGACGCGGCGAGCTGCGCCTTGAGCTCGGGGTCGAGCGTCGAGATCTGCGCCAGGATGTACTGCGCCTTGAGCTGCTTGGTCGCCGTGAGCAGCTGACCGGCCGCCGCCTCCATGTGCTCCGCCACCTCCTTGTCGTTGTCCGAAGCCGCCGCACCCACAAACTGGCGCAGCGCCGCCACGCGCTCGACGTGCTTGAGCAGCGGGTTGGCCTCGGCAATCGTGCGCTCGGCCGCCACCTCGGTGATCCTCCTCCTCAGACGCCAGTAGAAGTATCGTCGCGCGCTCTCCCACGGCAGCGCCGACCTCAGCACGCCCGTGGCAAGCATGCGGCCCGCACGGTCGTGCGCATCCGCATACTCGGTCGCGATCGCCGTAAAGATGGGCGCCAGCTGCTTCTCGCGCTCGGCGAGCGCCTTGCGCGCCGTCGTCTGCGCCGTAAAGTCCGTCGCCTCGGCAGCCTCCTTGCTGAGCTTGGCGTACACGCTGTCGAGACGCTCCATGGTCGCGCGCTGCTTGTCCGCACGGTACTTGATCTCGACCAGACCCGACGCCTCGAGCACACCGCCGCGCGCGCTGTTCACGTCGGCCGACATCTCGATCAGCCCGTTGTCGTTGATCGCCGAGTCCACCACAACCCACGAGCCACCACGCAGCTCGCCCATGGGCGGAATGTGCACAAACACGGGCTGCTTGTACGAAGACAGACCGTCGACAATCTTGGAGCCCTGCTTGAGGATCTCGTCGTACATGTCTTGCTGTCCGCCCGAGAAGCCTCGCCAGTTGGCCAGGATGACGAGCGGCAGGCCCTCCTTGTCAAAGTCCCAGATGGCCTGCGCCGTCTTGTACGCCGAGTTCGGGTACCACACCTGGCCCGCCTCCATGATGCGCTGCTCCGTCGAGTTCGGGTTCGCAGGGTCGGCAGGCACCACACGCTCCAGCGTGCGCGTCTCCACCGCGATCACACCGACGGGGATGCCGCCCAGACGCGCGCGACCCGTGACCACCGAAGTGGCCCAGCCGCCGAGCGTCTCGACAAACGAGCCCTCGTCAAAGAGACCGGTGAGCTTGGTGCCGTCGTCCTCGCGCTTGCCGTTGATCAGCCAGCGCGGGTCGTACGGACCACGAGGAGGCTGGTAGGTCACGGCACGGTCCCACGTGTCGGCGGTGGGCATGATGGGCAGCGGGCCGCCGCGCTGCGCAGGCACGTACGACATCCAGTTGACAAACGCCTTGACGGCGTCCAGGTCGTCCTGCGCCGTCAGGTGCGACACACCGTTCTTGTACATGATCTGCGGGCCACCGAGCTGCAGGTTCGACGTGTAAACCTCGCGTCCAAGCAGCTTGTTGAGCGCCTGGTAACCCGTCAGGATGAGCGGCGAGCCCTCCACCTGGATCACACGCTCGCCCAGGCGCGCGAGGTAGGCACCGATACCCACACTGCGGCCCGTGACGATCGTCGCCGTGAAGATCTGGTCCCTGGCGCGGCTCGTCTCGCCGGCAATGAGACCACTGCCCGAGAGACACTCGACACCCAGGCCGTCCTGAGGCTTGCCGATGATGTCGCTGATCACGTTGTGCACGCTGCCGTCGGCGGCCTGCACAGGCTTGGTCACAACGCTGCCGGGAGCCTTGGCCTGGACGGCGTGCAGCGACTCGTCGTCCAAGTAGATGTACTCGAAGCCCTTGGCCGGGTCGTCGCCGATGAACTTGACCCTGAACAGGTCCAGAGCCTCGGTGGCCAGGCCGATACGCGCACCGGAGTTGGCCGAGACGTAGAGGCGAGGCACGCCGAGCTCACGCGCCAGCTTCGAGGCGGCCGCGAAGAAGCGGTCCTCGACGGGGCCGAACGAACCGGCCTGGATGGTGACGTCGTTTCCGATCACCACGAGCTTGCGTCCCGTCGGGTACTCGGGCGTGACCACCTCGACGAGCCAGGCGACCATGCCAATGTTGTTCATGCCGGGCGCGCGCTTGACCTCGCGCAGGTTCTCCTGCTCATCAAAGACAAGCTCGACGGCCGACTTGATCACGTCGCTGGGGATCTTGCTGGCAGCGACCTTCCTCCACGAGGCACGCACAGCCTGTCCGAGCACGTCGATAAAGTCGTACACGAACGTCGTCTGCAGAGCGTGAGCGCGCGATCGGCGCGACTGCAGGGCGACCTTGGTCGTGTAGGAGAAGTGGGCGCTCTGGCCGTTGAGCGTCGCCTCCTTGCCCAGCGGCTCGATGCCACGCAGCACGACCGATCCGTCGGCGGCGACCTCCTCCTCGTACGTCTCGTAGCGCACGACAAGACCGGTCTCGTTGGTGACGAAGGCGCGGATGGGGCGAGGCTCGCCGTTAGGGCTGCTGAGAATCATGCGGATCTCGGCACCGGTGATGCGCAGGCGGAAGAAGCGCGTGCCGTGACGCTCGAGGAATCCGGCGATCGCCTTCTGCACATCCTCGAGGCTCACGTCGAGCTGGTAGATGAACGACATGAAGATGTGCGACGCATCGGCAGTGCGGTACTCGGGCTGGCCCAGAGCCACCTCGATGACGTTGAGAATGTCGTTGACGATGCGGTCCGACTCCGAGATGAGGTAGGCGGCCATGTCGCCCTGCACGCGGCCCGGACGGACGAGCGAGCGCACAAAGAAGCGCGTGTCGGCCGAGTTCTGGATACCGCGGGCAAAGTAGAGGTGGATGGTCGACGACGACACAGGCACCGGGGTGAGCTCGAAGTTCTTGCTGACCCTGTCGAGCTCCAGCTGGTAGGCCAGCGCGGGTTCGATGTTGCGAATCGCCTTCTCCTCGGCCCAGATGCCCTGCTCGCTCGGGCGGAAGGTGGCAAAGAAGGGGTACATGCCCGGCTGGCAGAGCAGGTAGGTGACACGGCGGATGCGAGCCGAGGCGAAGTCCTTGCTGCAGGCGTTGGTGTACTCGGCGAGCTTGCTTCGCACCTCGGCGTCGACAAAGTCGCCCTGGTCGACGACGGCGACGTTGAGCACGTTGATAGGCGCACCGCCGGCCGAGGTCTTGAAGAACTTGAGCACCTTGGGCAGCAGGTCGGGGATGTCACCCACATCGGGGCAGCTGGTCATGGCACCCGTGCGGAGCTCGGGAGCCGCGCGGACCTTCTTGTTGTCCATCATGTTGAGATCGCTGATGGACACCTGGCGCTCACGCTCCTTGAGCGAAGAAGCGCTGCGAGGAAGCTGGAACTGCCAGGTGAGCACGGCACGCTCCTCGACGTCAAAGTCCTCGACGGCGTAGTCAAAGTTGACGATCTCGTAGGCGCGGTAGGCGCGCACGACGTAGGTGCACAGCGCAGCAAATGCGACATGGTGCTCGCGGTGGCCGAAGAAGCTGTGCAGCACGTCGTACACGCTGTACTGCGAGTCGCTGAGCTCGCGCAGCACCTCGAGCGAGGGCGCGTGGTACTCGTCGTCACCACCGTACTTGGACGAGGTGACGGAGCCGCGGAGGATGGCCTGCATCTGGGCAGAACGGTCGGCAAGGCTGGGCATGTCGGCGTCGAGCGAGACCTCGCGGGCCTTGAGCGCGACGGGGGCAGTCGACTTGCCCTGGAGCGAGGCTAGCTGGCGCAGAGCCTCAATCATCTGGGCGCCGCTGGTTCGCGAGACGAGCGAGGTGCCCTTGATGTGCTTGTCCATCAGGGTGAGCAGCAGGGCGTTCTTGCGGTTGATGCCGTTGCGCGCAGTCTGGAGGGCGACGACCTTGTCCAGGTCGCCATCGGCCTGCAGACGGAGCTCGAGCACCACGTCGGCCTCGCCAGTAAACTTGGACTCGATCTCGTAATACCTCTGGAGGAAAGAGGCGAGCACGTTGCCCTCGTGGGCCTTGAGACCGCCGGCGTACTCATCAAAGAGCTGGCAGAGCGGAGCAATGGTGATCTGCACCTGGTTGCGGATGGCAGGGTCGACGCTGTCACGCAGGAAGTTCTCGGTAAGCTTGCGCAGACGGGCAGCGGGGAACTCGATGTGCTTGGAGTGGCCCATCTCGATGGTGTTGCGCACCACATCCTCGAGACGCGAGGGGATACGGCCGCCTAAGCTGGACAGGATCTGAGAGGCCTGGCCGTAGGGCAGCTCGGGGTTGCGGAGCGTCTCGATGAGCTCCTTGATGACGACCTGCATGCGGAAGCTCTGGTCGTAACCGTCGAGGATGTCGTTGAGCACCTCGAGGAGGTACGAGTAGCGCTGGTGGGGCTTGTTGCCGATGATGATCGGCAGGCCGAAGTCAGGCAGCTGACCGGCGAAGGGCTTGGCGTGCTGCACACGGCTGGGGTCGTCGAGCGAGAGGATACCGATGATGTCACCGGCGCTGAGCGCCACACCGGCGGTCTTGACGAAGGAGACGACACCGTCCTCGGCGGCAACGAGGGGGAGGTACATCTTCATGACCTCGATCTCGGCGATAGCCTGACCCGACTTGACGTGGTCGCCCGAGTCGACGAGGAAGCGGACGAGCTTACCGGGCGAAGGCGAGCGGATCTGGGTGGGGTCGTTCTCCTGCTCGATGAGGCAGGTCTTGGAGTCGACCATGAGGCGGGTCATGCCGACCTCCTCACGCCAGTAGACGGGGTGCGACTTGCCGGAAAGACCGATGAGCAGACCGCCGTCGGTGAGGGGACGGAGCTGCACCAGCGTGCGCCCACCGTTGAGGTAGAGCACCCAGCTGGAGACGGAGCTGCGGGTGGCGGTGAAGTTGTACTTGACGTTCTCGTAGATGAAGTCGATGGAGAAGACGGTCTTGATCGTGTCACGGGGAGGCACCTGACCCTTGTTGAGGATGCGCTTGTACTCGTCCTCGCACTCGCGCGCCAGGAGGTGCGCCTTGACAGCCGCGCCGCAGATGACGGCGAGGTCGGCGGGGGGACGCTCGGCGGTGAGGCGGTCCTGGATGAGGCCGTCGAGCCAGCCGGTGGTGATCTTGTTGGACTCGAAGGCGTCGGTCTCGAGCAGCTTGATGAGGTACTCGACGGTGGTGCGGAAGTCACCGCGAATCGAGAGCTCCTTGAGCGAGATGACCATCTGCTTGCGCGCCTCGGAACGGTCGGCGCCGTAGGCGAAGATGTGACCGAACTGCGAGTCGGCGTACTCGTGGAGGGCACCGCTGGTGCCGACGGAGAAGTAACCCCAGGTGGAGGTGCTGGAGCGGAAGTTGAGCTCGGTGAGCGCGCCCATGCCGGGCTTGAAACCAGTGTCGGGGTTCTCGGCGGTGATACGGCAGGCGACGACGTGGCCCTGGGGCTGGGGCTTGCGCTGGGTCTTGAAGGACTCGGCGCTGGAGAAGTCAAAGTCAATGACCTCGTTGCCGCGAGGGTCCATGCCGTAGAGGGTTCGGATGTCTCGGATCGAGTAGAGAGGGATACCCATGGCGACCTGGAGCTGGGCGGCAGGGATGTTGACGCCCGAGACCATCTCGGTGGTGGGGTGCTCGACCTGGAGACGAGGGTTGAGCTCGAGGAAGGAGAACTCGCCGGACTCAGGGGAGTAGAGCCACTCGACGGTACCGGCGGAGACGTAGCCGACGAGCTTTGCGAGACGCACGGCGGCCTTCTCCATGGCCTCGCGAGCATCCTCGGGGGCGATGGTGACGGGGGCCTCCTCGATGATCTTCTGGTGACGACGTTGGACGGAGCAGTCACGGCCGAAGATGCTGATGGCATTGCCGTACTGGTCGGCGAGCAGCTGGACCTCGAGGTGGCGGGCCTGGCCGGCGAGCTTCATGACGAAGACGGGCGAGCCGGGCACCTCACCAAGGACGGCGTTGTAGAGCTGCTTGAACTCTTCGCCGTTGGTGCACTTGCGGATACCCTTTCCTCCGCCTCCCTCGGAGGCCTTGATCATGACGGGGAAGCCGATCTTCTCCGCCTTCTCGAGGCCCTCCTCGGCGGTGTGGATGCACGCCTTCTGGTAGACGTCGTCCGAGACGGTGAGGAATCCCTGCTCGCTCATCATGGTCTCCTTGATGCCGGTACCGGACCAGGGCATGCAGGGCACGTCGGCGTGCTGGGCGACGATGGTGGAGGAAATCTTGTCACCAAGCGATCGCATGGCAGAGCCGGGAGGGCCGATGAAGATGATCTTGTGCTTGGAAGCGGCAAGCATCTCGGGCAGACGCGGGTTCTCGGAAGCGTGACCCCAACCGGCCCAGACGGCGTGGACGCCGGCGCGCTCGGCGACATCGACGATAAGGTCGACGTTGGCGTAGTTGTTGTTGTTGGATCCACCGGGCACCTCGACGTACTGGTCGGCCATGCGGATGTAGTCGGCGTTGACCTTGAGATCTTCGGGGGTGGCCATGACGGTGAATTCGATGGCGCGCTCATCGCCAAAGGTCTCGTAGGCCCACTTGCGGATGGAGCGGATCTCCTTGACGGCGGCGATACCGTTGTTGCAGATGAGCACCTTGGTGATGACGCTGTGACCGCCCTGCTTGCGGATAAAGTCAGCGACAGCACCGGCGGGAGCGGTCTCGAGCGGGTTGCCGCCTGCGTAAGTTTGGAAACAAGGGGAAGAGGGTGGCACTGTCAGTCTCCTCTTCTAAGAGCATGGGACGGTGGCATTCGGCACTTACCGATAAAGTGGCTGACAGCCTGGTGGTCAGGAGTCGGCATGATGGCAGAGGATGCGAGCTTTACGCAGATCGAGCGAGATCAAGAAAGCGGCTCTAGGAGGAGGAGCAAAGCAGAAGAGGCGGCAATTCGAAAGACAGCCGGAACCGAATCTGCGTTTGCGTTCGAACTGAAGATGGCTTGTTGCTTTTCCGAGCGAGGGAGCTCAAGAAGTGCAGGAAGATGGGCCGAAAGATGGAGAGGGGGAGGCAGGAAACAGAAGACGCCAGAGAGGGAGCCGGCGACGAACTGCTTTCAGGTCGTAAAATCGAGCAGGATGGGGATTGCACCGGTAGATCAAGGGTGAGGGAGACCTTGACGACGAAGATGCAAGTTGTTTGCGAAGTGGGGATTGCAGTCGAGCCTACGAGATGGTGGCGTCGATGTGTTGCGGAGCGTGAGGGTGCGAGATGAAGGGAGGGGAAGACGCCGAAGGCAAGTTGATGATGGTGTGAAGATAAGGTGGAGAGGGAGGTCGATGCCGGCCAAACCAAAGCTCAGCTCACGTCTGAAGAGTGGGGCACCAAAAAAAGCGGGCTTTGCGATAGATTGACGAGGAGTGAGCGATGCTGACGCCCGACGACGTTCGTTCGTTGCCTTGGAAGTGTGGACCTTCGGGCGGAACTAACGGCGCAGCCAAAAGGGCTGGAAGGCTCGAGATGGCAATGCACGAGCCTCTGCCTTTCTTCCCGCCTCTCTCGCTGTGGCCCTCGCTGCCCTGAAGCCTTACGAGCATCGGGATGCATGTTGCCTTTGCCCTGCAACGCCAACGCCAACACGGCGAGAGCAACAGCAGCAGCGTTAGAAGGCCGCCGTCCAGCTCGGCTGCACTGACCAACTCGAGCGCTTGCTTTGCGTTGCGAGGCACATGGCCAGTGCAAGCGAGCGCGTAGCCAAAAGAAAAAAATCGATGACAGCTTCCGGCTCAACAATTTCCAACGCGCCACCAAAAAAAAATCCTCGGATATCGTTCGGAGCAGGCAGAAGCAGACCCTTTTTGGCTCCTGCGAAGCCCTCCCGCCGCCGCACACAACAACACTCAACGCTGGGCTGCGACTCGCGACTCGCCCTCTTGTTCCCCCCACCCAAAGAAAATGGGCTCGGCTCGACGCGCCAACCTCCACGCAACACCAGAGCGCTCCGCTGCAGGTTTTTTGGTCGAAATTGTGTTTTTTTCCCCAACCTGAGCGCAGGCGGCACACGGGCCATCCCATCCCGTCCATCGGCGGCATCGATTGGGCAAAGCCGAATTGGTTGCTGCTGCCTCCACCTGCCCCACTCGCCCCAGTCAGACCTGCTCCTGTATCCGCAAAGCACAACGTGGATGCTCGTCGGTTTCTGTTTTTGGCACGATTCCAAGCAGCGATAGCTTCAGTTGGACTTGCTTCTCGGCTCCACCATGATCGATGCATGACATTGTGTCGACTCCCGAAGAGCATTGCAAGGTCGAAAGGGAAGAAGAAGCAAAGGAAAGTTAAATCGCCCCAGCAAGCAGCCCACGCGGAGAATTCGACAGGCCGCGTCTCTGCAGCGCTCTGCCGCGAATTTTGGGACAGCGGCGTCTCCGAACACTCTTGCCAGGCTACCCTAGCCGGCGCTTCCTCGACGCTTTGCTTTCCGTCGCTCGACGCTTCCAAAGCTGCCAGGGAGCAAGGTTGTGCCGATCGGTCGGCCGCGCCGACGCTACCTTTGTCGCTGCCTGCCTCTCGACACCTCTTCTGTGCAAGGACGATTGAGTGACGGACGGCGTGAGCATGTCAATGTCGGGCGCAAAGTTTCATGGCAAAGCCACACGGCCTAGGTGGGGCAGCAGCTCGCCGTCGCTTTGCAGATGTTGGGAACTCGCGCCGCGCCGAGCCGGACCCTTGCCGCCACGTTGGGGAGAGAAATTCGGACGGCTCATCGGGGCTCCCGACCCGATGCATTCGCCTCGACGGAGAGGGCATTCCGTGATGCTCCGGATCGCCTCGGAAACCGAGGTGCCTCGCATCGCCCCGCCATCTAGCAGGAGTGTACGGTCCAGGCCTGCACAAGTGCGCCACGGGCGAGGTCGACGGCCGCTATCTGGCAAAAGTTCGAACCGACGCACTTGTTGGGGGGGGATGCGCAAATTGGCAGGTGGCGCTTGACTCCCGCCTGTTTTTTTTTTATAAAAAAAAATTGGGCACAGCGCGCCATCTGTTCCGACCGAATCTCCCGAACCATAGCTGGCCCTTGCCAATTTTGTAGTAGCTGCCAAGACGGTGTCGGATGCGAGCTGCAACCCCGTCTGAGCTGCGTTCGTCGAGATGCTGCCTTGACAAGCAGAGTCCGATGTACCTGGCTCCAAAGGCCGAAGTCGGCTTTAGCAGCGCAATGTGCCAGATGCGCCATCCCATCTCATGCTGCTCGCATCGATAGCACTGGCGGACGGTGCCAGCTTGACCGATCTTGGGACAATGAAGTACGATCCTGCCCGACGCCTGCCGCCGATGACCCTTCAGATGCGCCGGGACAGACTGCGTGAGCCCCTTTGTCGGTGTAATGCATTGATCGTTACTCCCTGTGCTGCAGACCCAGGCAGTGGCCGGTGGATCGCACTTGCTGCTCTCTTCAGTAGGGCAGTGTAGACGCCGTCAAACGAAGTTCCCGGAAAAAGGATGGCTACGGCGACGAAAAGCCGGAGCGAATTTCAGGCACAGAAAAGAAAAAAAAAAAAAA
>AWNI01000038.1:376612-389501 GCA_000517465.1 Moesziomyces aphidis
AAAAAAAAAGTCAAGGGACAAGCGCCCTGTGGGGGTCGAACCCACGACCTCGTCTTTATGAAGTCCTACAAAGGAGACCCGCAGGAATCCGTTCGGTAAAGTAGGAGAGACACGCGCTACCACTACGCCAAGAGCGCTCAATCTTGGGTGTCCGGCGTCGCAGTGCATCCATATAGTCTTTAATTCTTCTACACTTTCGGTCATGCAGTAGCGCTGGCAATGCTCATCAACAACGATCACGACATGGACAGACATGGTCGCACGAAAATAGTCTCTATAAGGCGAAGGTGGTACTAAGGGCGTGGCGGGTGTGTCGCAGTATCGGGGCGTATCAGGTCGAGCGCCTCGGTGAGGTTGCCGTCGGTGTGCTGCATAGCAGCCATGAGGCGTGTTCTGGGCACTGCACTGAGCGACGCCTGCAGCTCGGGCGGGAGATCGTTCCAGCCCTGTGCGCTGCTGGGCGGCTGTTGCTGCTGGGCCTGCGAAGGAGGTGGCGGCTGCTCGTGCGGCTGTGCAGACCTTCTTCGAAGGAGGCTGGCGAGTCGGGGCATGCCCAGCGCGTTGCCGGAGCGGTTCAGGTTGGCGACGGTCGCCGAGTGTTCGGCCAAGCGCGCCTCTCGCACCGCCAGCGTGGGGCGGTTTGGCCGTTCAACTCGCCACGAGCGCTGCGGTCTGCGGATCTCGCCCACCCACGGCGAGAGCAGAAACGCCAGGATGCGGTACACGCGCACGGGCAGGCGGTACTTGTGCAGCCGTCGCATTGGCCCCCTTTTCGAGCGATACGCCGCCGACACCATCACGCCCAGCACCGCCACAAACACACTCGACGTCCCCTGCGATACAGCCAGCAGCGCAGCGAGCGAGTACACCTCGATCGCTTTATCGCTCAGCTCGAGCTGCTCGACGCGCATCGACCACACGTGCGGGATGACGCGGTGGTACTGAAACAGCACCGCAAACAGCGGCCCCCAGGGCCCCGCTGGACTCCTCCCCAACACCACCCAGCTCCTCTCCACCTCCTTCTCCAGACCCGACTCCTGAGCAGGATCGACCCGCAGAAAGAGCAGCGAGCACGCAGCAAGCACGACGAACTGCACCGCCGTAAGGATCACCGTGGTCACCGCGAGGAAGCTGGCATACTTGTACGTGCCAAACGTGCGTTCCACCTTGACGCCGGCATTGTAGAAGAGCAGCAGCGCGAGAAAGAGCTCGGACGAGTTGGTGAATGCAACATGCTGCACCAAGGGCCGATAGTACTGGTGGTGCGTGTCGAGATGCGGGTGGATCTGCAGGTGCACGAACGGCTTGAGCTGGAAGAGCGACGCGCACACCGATCCCACCGCCAGCGCGATGAGCACGCCCTTGGTGACGGGCGCATTTGCAAAGCCGGCGATCATGTCTGCATCGCGACGAGTTTGTGCGCCACACCTCGAGAGTATCAATGTTGGTGGGGGCGGATGTGGTGGTGCAGGAAGAAGTGTTGCTTTTCGACGCAGGGGCCACCGCCAATTTTTTTGGCGCCGGGACTCGGAGTTTTGGCTGAGCGGCGTGTGGAGTCGAATCGGGCATCGATGCACGCTCTCGTGCTCCACTCCACCTCTCCCTCTCTCTCTGGTCACTTCCATCAACTCTTGCTTGCTTTCGCGCCTATCTGTACCTTTGCAACGAAGGCCCACCGCAGCCTCGGGCACCATTCGCAAGCATGCGTCGCGGTCCAGGCTTGGCGGCGCTCGACCGCTCTCTACACTCCTCCACCGCGTACAACACGCTCGGCAACGACCTCACCGCCTCGCAACTCACCGAGCTCCGCCAGCAGCTCGATCTCTTCAGCACCTCGCTGCGCCAATTCTCGAGCCAGCACCGCCATGAGATCCGCAAGAACGCCGAGTTCCGCCACGCGTTCCAGAAGATGTGCTACAGCATTGGTGTGGACCCGCTCTCGTCGTCCACGCGCGGCGCCGGTGGGCTCGCGGGGCTGTGGAGCGACATGCTCGGCCTCGGTGACTGGCAGTACGAACTCGGCGTCCAGATCATCGACGTCTGCGTCAGCACGCGCACCACCAACGGCGGCGTCATTGCAATGGACGACCTCATCCGCAGAGTCACCCTCCTCCGCACCGGAACGTCCACAAGGACAAAGACGAACGAGGCTCCCGAGATCACAGAAGATGATATCGTCCGAAGCATCAAGATGCTCGCGCCGCTAGGATGCGGCTATGAGGTATTCTCGCTCGGCAATGGCGAGCAAAAGATGGTCCGCAGCGTGCCGAGGGAGCTGGACACGGATACGATGGTCGTCCTCAGCATCCTCCTCTCAGCCGAAAGGGGTTCGGACGAGCTGCCTCATCTCACCGAGGATGCGTTGGTCTCGGGACCCAGGGCACGCGGATGGTCGAGGGACCGTGCTCGCGCAGTGCTCCAAAACATGTCGCTCACAGAAGGCATGCTCTGGATCGACGAACAGTGCTTCCCACCCCGCTACTACTCGCTCGCCACCCTCCCCAACGCATGACCACACTCACATTTCCCGCAGCCCTTCTTTTGGCCCATATTGTATTTGTACTTTGATTCGATACCATCAAATTGGCCTCTCATCCTGTCGCTGTGTATTCCTTAGTCGCCTCTTGGGGACGAGGTTCGCCCAGCCCCCCAGCTGTCGAGGCTCGAGCTGCGACAGGCGTGTGTGCGTGGGATCGACGTTCGAATGAACGACTTGTTGCATGCCCGTGTCCCCGTGCTCGAGGTTGATGGTGGGACACGCCGCGTCAAACCCACACTCATGGGCGATAACCAAGACCCGGTCTCGCCTGGGTGCGTGAGGGGAATGCAGCCGGAGACCGGTCATTTCCTGCGTGCGGGGCTCCTCTGTTTGCCCAAAGCGCGACTCTGACAGCCTTCCGCGTATTCCATGCACCGTCCGCTTCAGCAAGGCTGGCAAAATTCACCGGCATTCGACCCCCCGACATGCGGCGTCGCTTGTGCTTAGGCGAGACCGTTTGCATCGAGCCGACTCGCACGCAGCTTGAGACCTCGACAGAGCCATCTGGATACCTCTCCGACCGGACCGATAGACCAGTGCTGCGCTACCGCTTGGCGCGATCCCCCACGCAGACCGGCTCGGCTGCACAAGTACAAGCGAGCCATTCCGTCCAGCTCGACCTCGTGGTGCGCGGCGGTTTGGTCTAGTAAGCTCCGTTGCGCTTGCCGAGATGCAAAGCATCGCTCGTCGTCGCCGGCCTGGTAGACACCGGTGTACACATGGCAATGAGGCATGCGGGGCATCCCTCCGAACCCCGGGTACAGCGTACAAATAGAAGCCTACCTGCATCGACCCTGATGTCCGTCCGCTCCAACTTCGCAGAGATACTCGACCATGGTACGATCCTTTACGAGGCTGGTGCCCGTCCTTGCCGCGCTGTGCCTGGGCACAAGCCGGCTCTCTAGCGCTTTGCCCTCGCCTGCTGCGTCCGACGACATTGCATCCTTGCTGCTCGCACGTCAGAGCGCCGACAGCAGCAGCGCGTCGGGCATCAACTCGAACAACACGGCCGACTGCACCAACTGCACCAACCTGGGCAACTATGATGATCCGATCCCCGTGTCGTCGTCCGACCCGGTGGTGCAGGTGCGCAACGGCTCCTACGCGGGCATCACCATCGCCCCCATCGCGGCCGAGACGACGCTCTCTGGCTTCGGTACCAACGGCACCCAAGAGGCCTTCCTCGGCATCCCCTACGCGCAGCAACCCGTCGACGAGCTGCGCTTCCAGAGACCTCGGTCGCTCAACCAGAGCTGGCAAGACGTGCGTTCGGCCAAACGCTACTCGGAGCTGTGCTTCGGCGTGGGCACGGACGACGACTACCAGCCGCCCTACGTGACCTACAAGCTCGGCGAGCGCTGCCTCACGCTCAATGTCGTGCGTCCCGCTCGGCAGGACGAAGCGAGCAAATTGCCCGTCTTTGTCTGGATTCACGGCGGCGGCTTCTCGTACGGCGGCTCGGGCGATAGGCGCTACAACGGCAGCTTTATCGTGGACAAGTCGGTCGAGCTGGGCCAGCCGCTCATCTACGTCAGCCTCAACTACCGTGTTCAGACGCTGGGATTCCCCGTTGGCGACGAGGTGAGCCAGGCAGGCGTGCAGAACCTGGGCCTGTACGACCAGCGTCTTGCGCTGCACTGGATCCGCGAAAACATCGAGGCATTCGGCGGCGACAGGGACAAGGTGACCATCGTCGGCGAGTCGGCCGGTGGCGCGAGCATGTACTTCCACCTCACCGCGTACGGCGGTCGCGACGACAAGCTCTTCCGTTCGGTCATCGCCGAAAGCGCGTACTACGCCACGGAGCTGGACACCGCCAACAACACGGCGAGTCGAAACGACCAGTGGAACTCGCTGGCGCAGTACGCCGGGTGTGGATCCAACAGTACGCTCGAGTGTCTGCGCAGCGTGCCGCTCGAAACGATCAAGCAGTGGAGCGTCAACAACACGGAGCTGTCGATCTTCAATCCGGTCGTGGATGGCGATCTGGTGGCCAAGGACCTGCAACAGTCTTTCCTCGACGGCGACTTTGTCAAAACCGTGCCCGTCGTGCTCAACAACAACCTCGACGAGGGCATCTCGTTTGGTGTGCGCGGCGTCAACAACACGGCCGACATTGTGGGCGCGCTGAAGCAAAGTCAAGCGCTGCCGGATGGCTGGTCGACACAGGATGCCCTCCGCTCGCTGGCGCAGATCTATCCGGACAACGAGGACGTCTATCCGCCCTTCCAAGCCGGTGCCGGTCTGCTACCTCCTACAGGTGGCGTCTTGGGCATGAACGACCGGCGCTCGTGTGCGATCTTTGGCGATCTGCGGTTTGTGGGTCCTCGACGCCAGGCGACCGAGCTTCTGGCTCGCTCGTCGCAGGCATCCATCTACTCGTCGCGCTTCGACCAGGTATCGTACAAGTCGCCAATCACAGCCGGGGCACAGCACTTTCAGGAGGTCGCCTACGTCTTCCGCAACCCGCTCGACACACAGAACGCGCTGGGCCCACTGCGGAAGGACATTGCGCTCGCCAATGAGATCTCGGCCTACTGGATCAGCTTCGTGGCAAGTGGCGACCCGAACACGGCGCGAGACCAGAGCAAGCTGCGCGACGGTGCACCTTACTGGCCCAAGTACGACGCCGACGGCGAGCGTAGCCAGGTGGCGTGGGTGCACGACGGGCTCGGACACCGCAGCTTTGTGACGCCCGACACGTACCGCCAAAAGGGCATGCAGCTGCTCATGGCGCTCAGAAGCGGTACCTTCAAGGCCTCCGACTTTCAGTCGAGCACCGCCAAGCGTGACGAGCTATGAGCTGCCTGCCGAAACCAATGGCGAGGTTGACGGATTGCTGTCGACAGCTACCTCATCGCATCGCGGCGATGCCTGCTAGATCTGACATCTTGAATTCAAAAATTCGACTGAGCCCCACACGACCGGACTGAATTCGTGCCTGAACGCCGAAAGGGGCAGGAAGCTGAGCGGAAAAAACACGGCCATCTGCAGCACTGCAGTGCAGCCTGATTGGCAGCCAGCGAAACAAAGTGCAAGGTCACGGTAGCATTGCCATGCTCGCCACTCCTCCTGGCTGAATCAGTAAGAGCGTCAGCCGAGCCACATGATGCTGTGTAGTGCTTTCAGGGGGGCTGGAGTCTGACGTGGCCAGAGCTGCGAGGTCGAGGGGATAGCGGCGTGGTGACGCGGCCCAGCGCAGCCCAGCTGCAATTGTGCAGAGTGACAGGGGGTGGAGTGAGCGTTGGGGCAGCCGAGTGCGCGCGTAGCTGCATGCAGCCCGTGCTGGCCTGAGCCCTGTAGCGAGGTGCCCTGAAGGACCCTTTTTTGCCTCGCGCTTAGCGCCTGCGGCTGGCTGCGGCGGCCTTTTTTTTTTCGGGAGGAGGGCATCGGAGTCTGGACAGTCGCGCCTCAGAGTGCCGCTCTGTTGGTCTCTTGAGAGAGCTGCCATCGCTCTCTCGCTTTCACCGTCGCTACACTTTGACGTTTCCACCGGCCTTTCCGACTCGCTCCCACCTCACTCTCTAGCAATCACCCCCAACAAAAGATCGGGGCGGACTGCTACCGACAGCTTGACATAGTCACGCTGCGTTGAGAATCTGCTATCGGCCCAACAACCTGCAGCTGCTCAGAAAGCAATTTCGATCGCCAGCATTGGATAGCATCGCCGACGATGGCGCTCCTTCTACTGCACCTGCCCACGCTGGCGCTCAATGCCACGGCGACGCTCGTCTACCCGCTCTATTCCTCCTACAAGGCCGTCACCTCGTCCACCACCTCGCTCGCCGACATGGAGGTCTGGCTCGTCTACTGGTCCGTCTTTGCATGCTGGACGCTCTTCGAGTCGCTCTTTGGCTGGCTCTGGTCGTGGGTGCCCTTCTACTACGAGATCCGTCTCATCTTCAACATCTGGCTCGTCGCGCCCCAGACCCGAGGCGCCACCTACATCTACACCACCCACCTCCATCCTTTCCTCCAGTCCAACCAGGAGCAGATCGACGCGCTTATCGACGACGCCAAGCGCTCGCTCAAGGCCAAAGTGGACGCTTCGCTCGGTGGGCTGTGGACCGCCTCGCTTGGCGGATCCGAGCAGCCCACCGCACCGCCGGCGCCGGGCAAAGAGGCTCGTCACCGCCCACCTGGCCCTGGATCCACACCTGCGCCTCCCACGCAGCACAATCCGGCTCAGGCACCCGCGTCGCTCTTTGGCAACCTGCTCAACAGGTATGCGCCCGTGGCCATCGCGAGCGCCAAGAACTTCCTCGAAAGCAAAGCTGCCCCACCCAACACCACCATGGCCTACTCCATCCCTCCGTCCGGCTCGGGCAATGTCAACGACCAGCGCGCGCGCGAGGCCGCCATGGTGCGACGAAGGCAGCTCGAGTCCCAACTCGCTGCACTCGACGCTTCCGGGGTCCCCTCGAGCACCTCGTCGAGCAGCAACAGCAGCGACGACGACAATACCGCCGCCGCTGCCCCCGTCACAATGATCCACCCCAAGAACCCGCGATCGTCGTTCGGCGCTGCCAATGCACAGGGAAGTCTGCGCAGCCGCATCGTCTCGGGCGGCGCACGACCCACGGTCAAGGCAGGAACCGCCATGGGAGAGTCGTACGACCTGCTCGACCAGAACGACCTCGGCCCGCATCCTCAGCAAAGCCCCCGAGCAAAGAGGTCCAGCTGGATCCCCTGGAGTCCCAACCCCAACCACCCCACCTCCTAGTCTTGTTCTCACGCACCGCACTTCTGTCGCACTCGCACGCCGTGTCCCCGCACTCTCTTGCACTCTTCGCTCCCTTCGCAGCCCTTGTAATCTAACTCTCTCGCACCGTCTTGCTCTCGAACCAGGAATACCGACGCCTCTTCGTGCGCTCACATCACACACTTACCCGCGACTGCAAGGCAGCAACCGCATTGATTGCCCATGCTTACAAAGGGTGTCTTAGGCAGCGGTGCCGGTGAGCAGGTTCCATGCCTCGGCCTGGGTGGTTGAGGCGAGCACGTAGCCGAGGAATCCCATCTCGCGGCCCATGTCGAGCAGGTTATCTGCATCGTTGCCGAGCGCGGTCGGGTCGTGGTGCACCGGACTCGTCTTGTGCGGCTCGGGCGAGACGAGCGAGCCCATCTGCGAGGCGAGCGAGACGGTCTTGTTGAAGAACAGCGCGAGCCGCAGGTACACGGGTGCAAACGACGCCGGTGCCGTCGGTGGGCCGCCGGAAAACAGGCAGAAGGGCCCACACATGCGCACGTAGTCGAGCATCTTGCGCCGGTAAAACTCGAGCTGATACAGCGTGCTCTCCCCACCCCGCGCCCTGCTATCAGCACCAGACGTAGAGCTCGAGGCGCCCGTCGAAGCACTCTCGTCCGCATTCGACGAGGCCACCAGCATGCAGATGACGCGCAGGCACCACGAAAACGCCACCGCCGCAATCGCCAGCACCGTCGGCCCGATCGCAGACTGGATCAGCTTGCCCTGCAGCGAGATCGGCGTCTTGGCCGTGCCCAGCACAATCACCGCCTCGGCCAGGTTGAACATGCGGTGCACGTCCTGCATGCGCGCATCGCGCGCATTCGGCAGCGTGTGCAGCGCATAGTAGCACCGCACTGCCTGCTCGAGACTGTACCGCATCGCCTCGGTGCTCAACAGACTCGGTCCCGCCTCGCCCCCCTCAACGTCGGCACCATTCGAGGCTGTGTCGTGCCCCGCCCGGCTGCCGTTGCGCGCATCGCTCGCCTCGGTCGCCGTCCTGCGCTCGTTCTCGTCCATGGCGCTGTGGATGACCGCATCAACATCGCTCTTCGAGACACCCTTCCAGCCGCCGTTGTTCTGCACCAGGTCGTTGAGCTGGCCCAGCATGATCGCACAGCGCAGCACCTCGAACACCGCATCGCCGAGCGGCGACGCCTCGGCATCGCTCAGCGCGAGCTTCATCGAGCGGAAGCTGTCGCGCTCCATGCCAAAGCGACCGCTGAGCAGGTGCGGCGTGCCAAACGCCACGGCATGCCAGCGATCGAGCATGAAGAGCACCGTCCTGCGCCGGTACGTCTCGCGCTCGTTCTGCACGTTGGAGCCCGAGCCGAGCTTAGAGACGGCGGCGGCGAGAGCCGAGTTGTTGTTGCGCCCGTTGCGCAGGTGGTCGAGGTGGCAGAGCATCAGCAGGTCCGCCTCCTGCGCCGACAGCCGGTGTGCCACCTTGCGCAGCGCTCGTAGACTGTCGAGGCTCGACTGGCCTCGTTCCGCGAGCTCGTCGCGCAGTCCACCCAGGCCGGTCGACGCCTGGCCGATGAGGTTGGCGACGCGGACAGCATGCGCCTGCTGCGCCTTGGCACCCTGCGAGCCGGGCGTGCCGTCGCGCGAAGCCGGTTGCGAAGTGACCATCTCGACTGGCTCAACGAGCAAACGCAAGCCTCTTGCCAGCACTCGGTCTTCCAGACGGGCGATGTTGCTGTTGTTGCTGCTGCCGCTGCTGCCTTCGCCCTCGGCGCGGCCTTGCATGACTGGGAAGGTGGCATGGAGGAAAGAATCGGCGACTTTGGCCTTGACGTCGGCGACGTCGTTCTGCGGCGCGCCCGAACGGGCGTTTGCTCGCGAGGCGGTCTTGTCTTTGTTCTTGCTCTTGAAGCTGGCCGAGGAGCGGTCCGACGTGCCGTTGAGTTTGGGCAAGGACGCTTTGGCCGGGCTGATTGGCGCTGTAGCAATTGAGGCGACGACCGGGTCCAGTCGGGCCGAAGAGGGGGACGATGCACGGACGGCTTCAAGGTCAGCACTTGCTTCAGAAGCAAGGCGGGAGGCGTTATCCAGTACGTCGCTGCTCGCCTCGGACTTGACCTGCGCTGCGAAACCTTCGCTGGATCTGGCGTCGGAGAAGGCCGGCGGATCTTCATCGTCATCCTTGGCAGTGGAGGGACGCGCGAGGACACTCTCGAGCCTGCTGATGCGATCCTCGGTGCGGATCTTTGGCTTGTGCGCTGGCGGCGCAACCGGTGCTGCACCCGGCTTGGCATCGAGCGGAATAGCGTCCTGATGAACGTCGTGGGCGTCCTGGTCGGTGCGGTCGGAGCCCGAGACGATCTGGGACTCGAGCGAGTTGAGGCGCCTCTCGAGATCCTTGATGTAGCCTTTCGAGGGCCCTCGTTTGAGAGGGCGCTTGGAGTAGGAGCACGTCACTTCGCTGCGGCGGCAGTTCATGCAGGGCTGCAAGATGAGCATCTCGCCCTTGGGCTCCATGTTGGGCTCGAGCGGAGGTACGGCGCCCGAGATGGTGAGGGGATGGCCGGGCTCGCCGGGGAAGGCGCCGACGATGTCGCAGCGGGTCTTGCGACGTCGGCACTCGTCGCACGCGCGCGAGATCCTGAGACGCTTGCGGTTAGGTTGCATCGGGTGCTGCGCAGACATGGATGCGGCGACCGCTTGGGATGCCATTGCACCGAGGCCGTGAGCGATGGCGCCGAGCGGCGGCTGCGCCGAAGCAAAGCCATCGGATGCCGGAGGGGATCGCTGCGTGGCTGCTGGCTTGCCACTGTGCGGCAGGCGTTCCTGGATGTCTCGGTCGTGAGGATAGGATGACTGGGCGTGAGCCGGGATGGGCGCTTCTCGGGCGTAGGGGGGAGGGTAAGGGGCATGCTGCTGCGGAGGCGAGCGCTTGACACCGGACGACGACGATCGCACCGACGACCAAGCGGACGATGCAGTGTCGGGACGGCGCGGATCGGCGTCGACAGCCTCGGCCGTTGCATGAGGAAGGACGCGTTGATGGATGCTGCGTTCGTCTGGGCGGCGAGACAGCGGCGGATGCGATTCGTAACGATCGGAATGCGCGTCAGGGTACGGCGGCATGGCCGAGTTGTAGGGCTGCGCGGCGAGATCGCGAGAAGCGTTGAGAGCGTGACGCGAGCCGGAAAGAGGTGCGTTGCGAGTGTCGGGGAGCATCCGAGACGCAAGCTCGGCGGTCCTGCTCGCGTCGCGCTCGTAAGCATCGTGGCGCGGATGCGCGCCCGATGCTTCGGAAGGGCGACGATAAATGGAGGGCGAGGGCTGATGGTGGGCATGCGGATCGCCGTGGGAGTGGTGCGGGCGATTGCGCAGTGTGGATTCGGAGGCGAGCTGATCCAGGTCTGCCTGGGAAGTGCGTCGACGGTCGTTGGCCACCCACGCCGACGCAGAATCGGCATACGGAGCACGAGAAGCGAGCGTGGAGGGCATGCGCGGGGGTGGAAGCTTGGGAGGCGCAAAGGAGCTCCAAGCGCCGGCGGCGCTGCTGTCGTGCGCGGGCGGTGCTGGATAGTGGTGATCGTACGACGCTGGGGCGCGTTGAAGATGAGGTTGCTGGTGGAGCTGCTGCTCGTGCTCCCGCCGCGGCGCACCCTGCATGACCGTCGCGTGATGAAGGTGATGGTGTTGGTGATGCGACATGACTACTGAGATGATCGATGTCGGAAGGTCCGATGCAGCGCTGGGCGCAAGTGTGCTGAAGGAAAGAAGCTGATCGCCAGCCACGGTGCGCTGACCGAACAGCAATAAGAGCCTGAAGGAGTGTGTCGATGGATCTTCCGATACGCGGTGTGATGGGAGGCTCAAGCGAGGCTGCGTCAGGTGGGCGAGATATGAGGTCGGGGAAGACGATGGTGGTCGCCGGATGAGCCGAAATGAAGGGCGATGATTACGAACCAAGCAACACGATATCCATCGGTCCCAAGGCCCAGGGCGGAGCAGGCACAGCTTCTGACAGGTCCAAAAGCAAAAAGGGCGTCCAGCCCGGCCCCAGGTCCGGCGCCACAGTCGGAACCACCGACACCCGAGCGGCAGTTGCTGAAACGCAGCCCTGAGCGCACCGCATCCATGCCCCCTCACCGCGCAACGTCGCCGGCTGAGCCCGATCCCGAACAACCTGCGGTCCTCTCTTTTGCTGTCTACCCTCTTCCTATCTCTCTCTATCTGTGTGTGTGTCTCTCTCTCTCGGGGAGCGATTTGCGCCTTGGAAGCAGGTTGCGCCAACTGGTCATTGTGTGTGCGCGGGTGCGCGGGTTCGCGGCGAGTGTGCATGTTGCTGCAGAGAAGCATCCACGCAAGCGAGGGCATGGATTGCAGGCTTGGGTCCCCGACTTGATCCAGGAGCCGCACACGAGCAGGCGTGGAGACGTGGAGCCGTGCAGCCATGCAGGCCCAAGCTGCACTTCCGCGGTTTAAGCATGCGCTAGGCCAAGCCCAAGTCCAGGTGCAACGCTTCGCTCTGATTCGCAAACACGAGAGAAGGACCGCTCCAATTTCATTAATTCTCGGGGCGAGGCCGGTTGCTGCTTGCGGGGGTCGAAAAAGAAAAACGGCTGTAGGCTCAGGACGCAATCGGTCAGTGGGTGCCTTGACGGCCCAGCCCAGCCCTGCGCAGCAAGAGTGACTTTCAAAACGGCTCTTTGCACCAATGTTGACTTGACGGATCGCGAAAGCTGTTGACAGCGCAAAGTTGGCCGGTGAAAGAGCGCGTGCCCTCGGACGAGGAGACTGCAGATGCACTGCATGGTTGGCGTGGGTCTGTCTGCAGATGAATCTCCCAAAATCGGTTCCATGCGCTACACCACCGATGCTGCTCCGTCGAGCTGGCTGTGAATCGGCTAGGAGGTATCAGATCGTGAAGCCAGCCTAGTGGTGCAGCCGAAATGGGCGGGTCTCGACCGAGGCGCACCAAGCGAGCGCAGGTTTCGGGCAACGCGCCGCTGTCTCAGAACCTCCAGACTAACGTCGAGCCGCGCAAGCGCCGAGATTCTGATTTTCGTGCCGTCCTTTTTTCCGCTGCCAATTTGTTCGGCGGATCTTTCGATTCGCGCCGCTGGCGTAACGACAACGGGAGCTCGGAATTGGCGGCTGTCACGAATCCAATCGCGCGTGTCAAGCGGGGGTCTGATCTGGCTCGCATCATGTCCAGCCGTGAGCTCATATTCGCTTGGGGACCATGCAAGCGCACCTTGACTTCATTGTCGGCCGCTGCGCTCGGTCGCCATTCACATTGCGGAAGCACTTCGAATCGCCCACGTCGCTGCGAAGAAGGCGCTGCACTCCCACATGCTATTGTTCGACGCACAGGCAAGGCTGAATTTCCCACCCCCATCGTCGAACCTTGGCATTGTATGACAGGGTTGAGCGCCTTGCGCATTCCACACGCACCCACGCAGCTTAATCTTGTGGCTGCGCAGGTTCGCACATCGAGGCACTCGAAAGATCGCACACGCCATCGAGAGCCTTCTTCCCGCTGCTCGCTGCGCCTGTCCTTTCTGCGCCGAAACGGGCGTAACGCGTGTCGACACTGTCCGCACTCGAGTCGAGCCTGCGCAGAAGCTTATATCGGCTCGGTCGGG
>AWNI01000038.1:397162-409552 GCA_000517465.1 Moesziomyces aphidis
TCCGTTGCATCTCTTTCGCTGAGCCAATCCAGTGTCTTATCTCGGGCCGCCTCCCCGCCTCAGCCGTCTTCGTCTCTCTCACTTTCACCATCCTGACCGCTGATTTACACTTGTCGCTGACAGAAGAAAAGAGTCAAGATGCGCGGGCTTGCATTCCTCTCGTGCCTCGGCGCACTGCTTGCTGCCACCGTGTCGGCGGCCAGCATCGACGCCGGACAGATCCAGATGGGCGTTGGCGCTCGCACCAACTCTCGCTACGCGCCCTCGCACCCGGGCAGCTACCTCGAGACCGACGATGCACGCGCTGCTGCTGCGGGCAGTGCACAGGCGCAGCTGGATGCGCTGCTCACGTCGTCGTCGGGACTCGGCGGCCCTGCGCGCGTCGAGCTTCCCCTGGACGCCATCTCGACGGCTGCATTCGGTTCGGCCAAGGCTGAGCAGATCATCGCCTCGCAGAAGGGTGAGTTTACGGTGCTGACGCATCGCGACTTCCCCTCGGTGGCGGTGCGCATCAAGCAGCTGTATGCGCCTCCGCCCGCGTCGGAGCTCAAGGGCCACGACGTGGACCCGGACGCGTTCTGCGACCCTACGGTCACCTCGTGGTCCGGATACATCGACACGGCCTACGGCGGCAAGTCGCTGTGGTTCTACTTTTTCGAGTCGCGTTCGGACCCAGCCAAGGATCCCGTGATCCTCTGGACCAACGGTGGACCCGGTTGCTCGTCGTCGCTCGGCCTCTTCATGGAGCTTGGACCGTGCCGCATCCCCGAAAACGGAGGCAAGCTCTCGCCCGGTCCACCCATCAACGGCACGCGCTGGCATCCGCAGTCGTGGACCAACCGCGCCAACGTGTTTTTCATCGACCAGCCCGTCGGCGTAGGCTACTCCTACTCCAAGACCGAGCAGAAGGTGTACACGACCGAAGAGGCTGCTCGCGACGTCTACGCCTTCCTCCGCGTCTTCTTCTCGGCATTCGACCGCTTCCGATCCAACGACTTTTACATGGCTGGAGAGTCGTACGGTGGACGCTACATCCCGATCTTTGCGTCGGAAGTGGCAGACCGCAACCACGACATCGAGCGCGCCGCGCTCAAGGCGGGCAAGAAGCCCAGCCGCGACGAACTGATCAACCTCAAGGGCGTCTTGATCGGCAACGGCCTCACGGATGTCAGCAAACAGATGTCGGGCTACTACGACATGACGTGCACGCGCCGCGGCGGTGTGGCCCCGATTCTCAGCATCGACACGTGCAAACGCATGGCTAACTGGGTGCCCAAGTGTCGCAAGCTGCTAGCAGAGCACTGTATCGACATATACAACCCAGACGCCTGCGACATGTGGACCAACAAGTGCATCGAGGAGATCCAGGCACCCTATTTCTACACCGGACAGAACCCGTACAACATCAAGGACGATTGCAAGTCGGGTCTCTCGCCGAACCTCTGCTACGATGTCACGGACGACATCCGCAAGTATCTCGACCGTGATGATGTGCGCGAGCTCGTGGGTGCGGCACCCAAGGAGCAGATCGGCAAGTTTGCCAGCTGCAGTGACGATGTCAGTGATGGCTTCAACAGGATGCTTGATTCGATTCATGACAACGGCTACAATGTGGCGGCTCTGCTCGAGCGAGGCCTGCGTGCGCTCGTATACGTCGGAACGCTCGACTGGATCTGCAACCACAACGGCAACTACGAGTGGGTCAAGACCCTCGACTGGAGCGCCAACGCCCACTTCCAATCCGCCAAGAACTACGTAAGCACCCACACTCTCTTGCTCGTTGTTGATTGCATGTACTGACTTGTTGCTGTTTGTGCGGTGGATAGGAATGGGTTGTGGATGGCAAGGAGGCGGGCCGAACACAGAGTGGCGGTGGGCTGACCTGGGCTACCGTGTACGAGGCTGGCCACATGGTGCCGTACGACCAGCCCGATGCCGCGCTTGCCATGCTCAACCGCTGGCTCGACGGCCAGGACCTCTAGATGCCCCTTCACCCTTAGGCTCGTACACATCCATCACTTTGGCAATCACAATGACGAACAACCTTTCCGTGCCGTGGCGGAGCGATGCGGGTGTGATGCAAAGCTTAAAGCGTGTCTTGTGTTTGCTTTGTGTCGAAAATTGCGTTCCGCACATTCCGCACTTTGATCTTCCGCACCTCTGGCCCGCACCTGTGTCCGAGGGCTACTAATGGGATCGCTGTTCCGCACCGTTCTTGCGTTCTTCCCACTCGACCCTAGAGTCTAGATCCAAGCAGGCAACTTTTCGATATGGAGGACTTGATGAACTCGTACCGCGACGACGAGTCGGAGGGATTCGACATCGAGGACCTCGTGAATCTTGCCTATTCCTCGGACCATTCCTCGGACGAAGAGCCGCCGATGGCCACCTGTCCCACTGCGCCTCCCTCGCGAGAGGATAGCGACGAGTCCGACGAGAGCGACAACGACGCTAGCAGCAACGAGGACGACGAGGTACCCCCCGCTCAAGCAGCCGATTTTCCCGTTGAGATTGATACGGACTCGGAGGTCGAAAAAGTCTTGCTTCCGCCTTCGACTCAACGCCCGGCAGCCACCCCGATCGAGACGACCCCAGGCCCGGCGACCCTCCTCGTCGAGACGCCGAAGGAAGCTGTCCGGGGTACCTCGACCCGCGGTCGGGGCGGTGGTCGCGGTCGCGGCCGTGGTCGAGGTGGATCCACCCCACCCTGTACGCCTCGCAACGAACGTCCCTCGAGCTCCTTCAGCTCGCCCAGCAGCGCCGGCACGAGCAGCGGCGGTACGAGGACCAGCACACCTGCAAGCTCTCCGGGCAGCCTGCCGACCAAATCTTCGCCCTCCTCCCCGTCGCCCGAGTCCAGGCCCACGAAGCGCAAGCGCACGCTGTCGCAGCTCAGCGTCCCCTCACCGAGCGAGGTGGCGACGAACATGGGCGAGAGCATCGTCCAGGCCATCGCGGCCACTGCCACGCCCGTGCCGCAAGAGAAGACGCACAAGCGGAAGCCCAAGCCCGCACCGCCCGCCACCGAGTCCGCTCAAAGTGAGGCGCCTGAGAGCGAGGCGGCCCAGCAGCCTGTACCGGCGACTGGATCGACGAGCTCGCCCAAGACGACTTCGCCGAAAAAGGCTAGCCGTGCCAAGCCCACCAAAAAGGTACGTCCCCCAACCTCATTGTCTCGGCGTGATCATTTGCTAACTGCTCTGTGCTTGTAGACGGGACACTGGACCCGCGAAGTAAGTTCCCCCCCGGTGCAACTTCGCCACATCTTACACAGGTAACTGACGTGTTGATCGGGGTTAGGAGATGATGCTGTTGTTCCACGAGGTGTTTCCGCGCAAGTACGACTTGGCTTGGGATGTAGTTTCCCGTGCAGTAAGCGCGCCACTTCTCCCTCCTTCAGCCACGGTCCAACTACTGACACCTGTAGCCTTGAGATAGGTTGGACGGGACGAGGCGGAATGTTCGGTAAGTCATAGCGCGACGATCCATGTCGACAACAACGCGCTCACACACTGTTGCATTTACAGGCCAAGGTACCTGCGCTGATCTCGGAGCTCGAAGACTTCCTGAGTAAGTGACCTGTCCTTGTGTCTTGGCGCGAGTTGTGGCTGACGCTTTGGCAGTAGACAAGCATCCTATCCACTAGAGCCCAAAAGGCGGGTGTGGATTCAGGGTCTGATGGCGCGCGCACGCGTCGCGTTCGGCGAGACGCTGCACGATGACGATCACGCGTCCACCCCACGCCGAGCGTCATGACGTTCGGACTGCAGCGTGCGTGGAAAGTTGACCGGCATACGATGGTTGATTCTGCTGCCAAGACAAAAGCCGATCCGACGTCGATCCGATACAGGGCGAAGAGCGGATCAACATAAAGTGCCGCGAGACGCGCTTGCGCTTGCGCTTCCATCAGCAAGTGAAAACACCTCGAGAGGAGCTTCAAAAACAATGCAAAACCGCCTAAACAAAGATGAAATTGATTCCTCACTTTTCCCGATTCGTATGGCGTGTGGCGCATGGCTCGCGATGAGGGTTCAGGCCGGGCCGTGCTAGTGGTGGATGCCATGTTGAGATAATGTGCCATCCACACGCCTCTGTTGTGCCGTCCGAGATCGAAGAGGTTCGAAGCTGGATGCGAGCCAAGGACGGGAGGGGGACAGCATGGAAGCGGCTTGGACATGTGGCTGTTGATGCGCGGCTAAGCGAGATCCGAGCGACAGGTCGCTTAGCAGCGCTCCTCGATTCGATCGAGATTCTGCTCCACCGATGCGGCCGCGTTGCACCGAGGCAAGGAGGCCCACGCGAAGGCCGAGCGTCGTTTTTCTCAAAGGCCAAGGCCGCATCCGCAGCTGGAGAAGTGGCACATTGTCTTGGAAGGCCTGCATCCGACGGGCGTCCATTCTCAGCAACCAGAGAACACCGGACGGGAAAACATGATTTTTCGAAATTCATTCTCCGAGCCCACGCCAAAGACCCACACCAAGCGCCCCCAAATTCATGCGCCGTCGCTTCCACATACTCTTTCGGCGTCCATCACTCTCCTTTTTTGAATCGAGGTGCTACAAAGTTAGATTGGCGCTCGTAGGCGTGAGGATGAGACGGAAGGAGTAGGACAGGGACCGGCTGATGATGGGAATGGTGTAGCGTGGGAGTTGAGTGCGCCTCGCCGAGATTTCGAGATTTCCCACAGCCCGGTGGAGCGCCGAATTGGATCGAATTTTAGCGCGCTCGCGCGTGTGTGCCTGAATTCGAGCCAATCGTGCCTGAATCACTTCCCTCGCTCCTCCCACGAGGCCGACGAGCGAGAGAGAGCGAGAGAGAGCGAGAGAGAGCGAGAGCGGCTCAAAGCGGCCACTCTGAAAAAGAGAAAAACTGTCTATTTGCGCCCACAACTACGCCGCTATCCAGCAGCTTTGCAGCAGCTTTGGAAGCCGCTCGCTCGCCCTGCGCCTGCTGGATTTCTCTCGTTGGTACTTGGGTCGATTTCATGCTCCGACCCGATTCAGCACCATTCGCACGCCCGGCGTGAGAGAAGTGTGGCTCCCCAAGCATGCCCGCCGCAACCGTCCTCACGACGGCCCCGCATCGGACGCTGCATCCCTCCGTCTGTCCGTCCGTGGCTGCACGACAACCTAGCTTACGCTCCAGCCGAGACAGGCGCTTCTTTTGGTACCCGCCCGCCGCACACCGCTTCCCAGCGATCGCCGCTTCCTGCTGCCTCCTCGTCCTCGTCGAAGCCTCCACTGTGGAAAGCAATCTAGCCTCTGCCCAACGACACCTCGTCTGCATCCGGCATCGTCGCCAACGCCTTCTTGCTTCCGCTCCCCCATCTATCCCTCCTTATTCCCCCGTTCAATACCTTGCTGCGCCGTGCAGGGCTGGCGTATGCACATGCACAAGCGACACACAAACTGCACACCCGCACCACCTAGGCTTGGTACTCCCGTGCGCTTAAGCCGCCTCGCAGCTCGGTACAGCCGCGAAAGCAAGTCGCTCACACCATCGTACGCATCCGTCCTAGCTCGGCCCAGGCGAGACACTTGCTCACGCTGCTTCCATCGGCTACGCCAAACTCGCACCCTGGGGTCTCCAGGTCGTCATTGTCCCCGCGCTATCTCCGTCGGCGGCTCATAGCCCACCCAGAGCCGCTGCTGCCCGTTCCGTTGTCGCTCGACGCCCGGCCTCGTGACGCTCGCTTACGCCTGTCATCCTACAAGCGAGCTGCTCGTGCAGATCCCACGTCTCTCTCCCGCAGCTCGTACTTCATCATCCCCTCTTCATCATCTCGCGAGCATCCTCTCCACCTAGCCACCATCTCGACAACACTTGCTGAGCTTTTGGGCTAGCTATCGCCATCACCATCTGCCATCTTCTCTCTTCAACAAGGCGAGCTGAGCCTAGATCGCAGCCATGCCCTTCTCGCCCAAGATGAACCCGTCGCTCATTCCCGGCTCGCGCAGGCGCAAGTCTCTCGCTCACGGCGAAGAATCCGAGTTGGGGCCCAGCAGCAGCCATCATGCACTCGCGGGTCTGCAGCCCTCGGCGTCCACCTCGTGGATCAATCCCTTTGGCAGGGCGTCGTTCAGCGTGGACGATGACGCCTACCACGCGCCCGACTCGCTCCCGAGCTCGCGCCGCCCATCGGCCGCCACGATCATCTCGACGCTGCTGCACGGTGTTGGGATGAACACCAATGCTGCCTCCTCGGCAGTGCGTTTGAGCCATGACGAGCCGGGCTATTCCAGCTCCGACGCCGCAAGCTCCAGCGGTAGCAGTCGACCTGCTCAGCTGGCGGCGTCTCCCGCACCCGCGCAGCACACCCGCAGGCCCTCGGCGATCTTCAAGGCGTGGAAGGCGCGCCGGGGTTCGGCGCAGGGCCAGAATGCTGCCCCGCCAGTGGTGGCGCCGACGGCATTCGCTTCGGGAAGGCGCAAGAGCTCGGCGCTCACGCGCGTGCTCCAGCCCGTCGCATCCGGTCGTCGCGGCTCGACGGCCAACCTGGGTGCGCCGCGCATCGACGAGCACCGTCTGTCATCGACGCTCAGCGGAGATGCCGGTTCGGAACGCCGGCGTAGCCTCAGCATCGTCTGTCGCGGCGAGCGCGATTCGGACGAGCTGACTCCTTCGCACCGATCCCATGCTCTCGAAGCGGCTGGTATGCCCTCGACCAACGGGGTGACCGCAGCCATGGCGATTCGCGATACATGGCTGTACGGCTCGCATCAGTGGACGCACGACGGTCGCAAGGGCAGCATCTCGACGCAAGCCACGTCGTCGAGCCATTCGCATTTTGGCGCTGTGGGGCGCAAGAGTCTTTCGGGCGCGGCGATGCGCGGTGCACTCGGTCTCGATGAAGAGGACGAGCAGATGCGGTATCACGAGCGCAACATGCGCGAGGGAGATGCGGCGTCGGTGGTGTCGCTGTCGCTCACGGAGGAGATTGCGCTGTATACCTCGGACGTGCAGGCGGTCGAGCAGAATGCGGGTAGGGCACGACGCAGTGCCAACAGCAGCACGAGCAACGCGTCCTTGGTGCAGGCACACAGCAAAGGCGCCTCGGGCGAGTCTGGACGCGCGGCGTTTGTGTGGAATCTGCCCGACTGGGGTGCACCATCACGCGTAGGCAGGCTGCCGGAGCTCTCGCCCGCACCGGCACTGGTGATCGCCGACCCGTTTGCGGCCATCCACGCCGAGTCGAGCAGTATGCAGAGGATCGAAAGCGGCTCGTTGGATCCTGTGCTCTCCCCCGTAGCGTCGCCGGCGGTGCTCACGCCCGTTTCGGAACAAGGCGCCTCGCACGGTCATAGCGACCACACGCCCACACACACCTGGTCGCAGCCCCAGTGGAACCTCGAGTCGCCCTTCCGTCCCGACGCCCCGCTCGCCTCGCCCTCCTCTCACCAACGTGCTTCGGTGGCATGTACCGACCAAAGTCCCACCTCGCCCAACTTCACCCTTCCTGGCGCGGACGAAACGCCACGCCGGGCTACGACGTACTTTGACGCAAGCTCGCTTCCCATTGTCGATGAGGTTCCTGGTTCACCTACCGAGGTGCGACTATCGCCTCGGCTGCCTAGGTCGCCTCGATCGCCCAGGACGTTCGGGACGAGCGAGACGTCGTACGAGATGTCGCGCGCACGACGACGCACCTCGTACTCGCACCCACGTCCCCCAGCCGGATACGACGTCGGTGCACCCGGTGACGCCGACGATGCACTTAGCGAAACGGTGCCCACCCCGAGACTCGTATCGGCCGAGCTAACGTCCAGCCCGATGTCGAGCAACTTTGCGCCCGAGACACCCAGCAGCGCCGTACGCAGCTTCCCTGCCGACGTGCACGTGTCGCCGCCCAAGGAGGAGGGTGACGATCTGCATGCACAATTTTGCTCCGTGCTGCTGCTCGATCTGGGCAACGGCACGGCGATCCCACTCAGCCCGAGCCCGGGTAAGGAACGCGTAGATCCCTTCGCACTTCTTGCACACTAGCAAGTAATAGAATGTATTACATGGGCTAGATGAAGTTGGCTTGGACGATGAGTGTGGCCAGGTCGGCGTTTAGACCGGGCTGGTCGAAAAAGTCGAGTGCAAAGATGTTCATTAGCCCGGCTCTTTTGCCTTGCGGGTTGGCGAGTTTGGCCGCGACCAAATCGACGAGCAAAGCATTGACACCCCTAGTCGACATCCAGCCCGCGCTTTGTGCCGACTGGTCGCCCGAGCCTTTAGCCACCCAAGGCGGGAGAGCCATGGGAAAGCTCGATCCGTTGGTGAAGTTCAATCCGAGCACATCGGTGTTGGATCCTGTTTGGGCTAGGAGTGCTGAGATGAGGCCGAGTTTGGTGGGGATGGCAGAGAGCGATCCAATGTTATACCAGTCCTGCGTGACCACGCTGCGTCCATCGGGAAGGGTATAGCTAAAAGCAGTGGGGGACGAGTCGGGCCAGATGGGTGGATGAATGCCCCCTGGCTGCTGATTCGACGAGCCAAACCTCGAGACCAAGACGATCTTGCCTCTCACATCGCCCAGCCTCGGAATGCCCGTTGCCAAATACCAAGCTGCGGAATTCTTGTTGATGTAGGTAAAGACGGCATCTAGGAAGCCGGCCATGTTGTTCTCCTGCTTGACCGACATGAGCACCGTTTCGCGCGGCGAGGTCGACAGGAACGAATACACCTGGGTGAGGATGGCGGAGAATTCGATCTTTTGGTCGGTCACGCCGTGGTAGGCATAGAGCGCCTGCGATCCCGGACTGCCCTTGAGCGCAAGACGGACGTCGAGGAACCGGACCCCGCGCGAGAGCTGGTACGCTATCGAAGCGGCCGAGTCCTGGCATGCCGAGATGGGCCATCCGTAGAGTGCACAGCTCTCGTGCGTGCCCGGCACACACAGCGAGGAGATCAAATCCCCGTCCGGTAGCGTCGCCATCCATGCGGCCATATCGATGCGAGACAGCAGCAGAACGTGCACCGTGTTGGTCGCTGCATCGGTGGATTGCAACGCATATACCTCCTCCCCCTTCCTTCCCAGCCCGCCACTTGTCGAGGTTAAGCTGAGAGGCTTCCAGCCGTTCCTTGCCTCTACGGGCAGTGTGGGTGCGGGCGCCGAAAGTGTAGCTGTGTATGCGGGCGTGTTGCGCGGACTGAGCGTCAGGCTGACAGTATACCCCGCGGTGGCAGCGGCTGTTTGCGGCTGGATCCTCACGGGTGGCACCTGCACCTGCCCGCCCGACGCAAGCCGCAACGGCGTACTGCGCACACCAAACCCCCCACTGTTCGGATCCGGCGATGCAGAAAGACTGGACGACACAGCTCGCTGGGTCGTAGGCGCCGTATGGAGCGCACCAAACACCGAGTGCGCGAGAAAGTCGGTGCGCGTACGGTTGTGCACATGCAACCGAATCGACTCGTGTCCCTCCGCGACAGCTATGACCGGGTCCGAGGGCTTTTCTTCCGGCGAAGGGTTGGAGCGGTGGAGGAAGGGGAGCCTCATCGTGGATTTGTGCAGCAGGGATGGTGGTTGCAAAGCTCGCAGTGTCGAGCGCAAGTGCAGGCAGACAGAGGGTCAGGAACGCATTAGGGGCCACGGGCTCTGGACAGCCGAGGTGGTCTCGAACCGCACCACTGGCGGCCAGCGCGCGAGTCAGACTCAAGAAGTAGCAGCACTCTCTTTCACTTTGTAGTGCTCTGCTCAGTCGGGCTGTTCGGCGAGTCGATGCGCTAGCATGGTGTGCTGGGGGCTGAGGCGAGTCTCGTCTTGATGCGGTTGGTCAAGAACGGTCATGTTTTGGGCCTCGCTGTTCAACTCCGCACGCCCTTCGTGCATTGCCGAAGCCGAGCGTGTTTTTTGTTTTTTTGTTTTTGTATTTTGAATTGGTCGATTATTCTGGACCCTGACGGCCTCCCTTTTCTCGGATCTCGGGCCACCACTCCCGCATTGGCAATCGCCCTCCGTTGGCATTTGGCCAACTCTTGCGCTCCGACCACCACCACCACCACGCTCCCTACAACGATGGCGGCGTTTAAATCGCGTTCCTCAGGAGCAGCTGGATCCGCTGCCGCATCAACATCCGCCACGCCTGCACCCGCATCGCTGGCAGAGACGCTGTCGTTCCACAATGCACCCCGCACCTTCAAGTCGGCCGAATTCAGCGCGCGCATGGCCAAGATGTCGAGCAACCTCGCGCGGCGCAACAAGAGCCTCAAACAGATGCTGCAGAGCGAGCGCGAGGCTGCCATGCGTGCCGCAGGGGCCAAATTCAAACAGCGCAAGAAGAAGGATGTCCAAAACAAGAGATTGGTCGGAGCTGCTCTGCAGGCCGTAGCTAGGAGAGAGGAACGCGAACGCGCGGCGAAAACCGAACCAGAAAAGGAACCAACACCCACACCCGAAGAAGACACTCCAAAGGAAGACGCTCTGAAGGAAGAAGAGGAGGACGAAGAAGGCAAGAGGGAGGTGCCCACTTATTCTTCAGTCGAGGCACCACCGAGTCTACGACCGGCGAAAAAGTACTGCGACGTCACAGGGCTGGTGGCACCCTACACGGATCCCAAGTCGACACTCCGCTACCACTCGGTAGAGGTGTACGAGATCATCAAACAGTTCGGACCAGGCGTCGACAACGCCTACCTCTCACTACGCGGCGATGCATCGCAGATCAAGTAACCAAGCGAACGAGGATTGTATTTCTAACGACGTTCGGCGAGATCGTCTTGACGCGTCCAGGCGCTGAGGTGGAGCTGTGGATCGCCGGCGCGCTTGGTGAGTTTGTACCGTACGAGGTCGTAGCGCTCGTAGCTCGGGGCAGCGTAGATGGCGGCGGCCTTGTGAAGGGGTAGGCGGGAAGCGGCGAGTGCTGCGGTGCGCGATGTCCATATGCACGTCGCCAGGTTGGCGCCCGTGGTGGGGTGGGGCGCTCCGTACCAGTACATGAGGAGGCCTCCGGATCGCGTGGCTTCCTCGTGCGCCTGCCGATCCGCCTCGTAAAACGATAGCGACTCCGAGCCGCGTTTGCGCAGGCTCAGGAAGAGCACGCCATACCACACGCGCTCCACCTCGGTGCGCAGCGTGAGGTTTGACCAATTGAACGCTGCTTGCAAGCGTGCTAGTGAGCCGGCAGTTGCCGATGCAAACACGGGGCACTCTGACGCGTCCGCTGTGGGTGAGACGGGGTGCGGGGGCTCGACGGCGTATCCGGACGCATACTCCGGTGTGAGCGGTCGGAACGAATGCAGCGCTCGCCAGAGCTCGACACTCGCCTGGTCGAGTGAAGCGAGTCGAGAGCGCGTGTACATGACCGAGTGATCACCACCATACCCCTCGTCCTCTTCCTCATCGCCATCGTCAGAGTGTGGTGGGTGGAGAGCAGGTGGTAGACGTGCGAGGATGGGTCGCAGCGTGTCGAACGACGCATTGCGCGGGACAGCGTCGAACACGGGCGCCGCCACCGTCGAGGGTTCAAGCACGAAATGCGACTTGCCCAGGATGGAGTGAATGCGCTTGCGCGTCGTCCCTGCCACCGCACCCACATTGTGCGGGGCCGTCGACGCGGACGCATACTCTTGGTCGGTATACGAGCTCATTGTCACGATGGAGCAGAGTGATGGTGGTGGCAGCATCTCAACCGAATCTCACTCGCTCTTGCGCAGGTGAATCGCGACCCCCGCACAGTTGGCAACACACGCACCATTGCCACGTTAGCTCCGGGCTGTATGCGTGCCGGTGGTCGAAGAGTCTGAGCTTCATGCCAGCAAGCTTGAGGGTGGGTTGGCAAGACGTGATCGTTGGGCCGTGTCTCGGTCGAGCTCTAAAAAATGTTGTGCTGCGCCCTGCCGCCGATTGCGTCAAACTTGGCGGCGGTGACGAGCTGCCGATTTGAATCAGATCAGGCGTGAAATCGGAGATTCAGCACCGCGAAACCAACAAGGGTCCACACGAAGAAAAACCTCGCAACCCCAGCGAGGCACGTGAAGCTCTGTCGCTGCGGGAGGTTCGCTTAGGACGCACGCGCGTCAAAGAGGGGGAAGGGGCGGTGCCGGGCCTCGCCTGCACATCCCATCTTCACATGGAGCCGCATCAGCACCGCCTCGCCGGCTCGACTCACTTGCTCCTTGATGCCTTGCGAGCATGTGTCGCTGTCCCGGTAAGACGTCCGATGCCCATTAGTGTGTGAGCCGCCGGGCCTACTATCGATCCGACATGGCCCAGCAAAAGGGCGTTGCAGTGGATTGCTTTGGCGGGCTGAGCCGCGCAAGAAGAAAGGCATAGAGTGCTGCGAGGGAAATGCCCCCTATTTCGGTGGGTGGGAGAGCCTCGTGTGCGCATGTCGAAGCTGCAGCCGTGCATGTGGACGGGGAGCCCAGTAGCAGCAGCGAGAGAAAAAAAGGGGGGGGGGGGGC
>AWNI01000038.1:426894-441691 GCA_000517465.1 Moesziomyces aphidis
GGGGGGGGGGGGGGGGGCTGCCATGATGCCCTGCTCCAATGCCCAATGCCCATTGCACGCAAGAGCCATCCGACGCTGGCACAGCATCACGAGACCGCGTAGAGTGACGACAAGCTTTTTGGATGGCTCGATGAGCTTACGACGAGTGCCTCCTCCGCCCCAACAAAGTGTGTTGGATGCCGCTGTGGTTCGGATGGGCCGAGCTGGGCCCGTGCTGCCCCTATCCGCCGCACACGCGTCTCGAACGTGCCTGAGCGTGCCGTCGTGTCGGATCAGCCGAGGCACCGTGTGTGGAGCGGCTTTCACCCAATGACGAGCCACACCGACGATGCGATTGTGGTAGTGGGATGACGCCGCGCTCTGCCTGAGACCAACAACACGTTGGGGGGCGTGGCGGGTGTGTGTGTGTGTGTGTTTGTGTGGGTGCTGTGCCCAAAATCCCCAAATCACCGTTCAGCAGAATGCTCTTTCTCGAGACTCGTCACAAGCCAGCACGGCGAGCAAAGGTTCGGCGGAAGGCGGTCTCGTCAATGCGTCATGCGCAACCAGCGCCAACTCGCAGCGTCACTCCGGACCCTGTCCACTGCAATCTAACTTAGCTGCGAGTTGGCCAAAGTGAGCCGGCACTGGCGAGCCACCTGCATCGGCTTTGCTGCGAGCGCATCGTGCGCATCGGCCCTGCCTCGCTCCACATATTTCGCCGCGCGCCTGCTCGGTCTCGCCTCCTTCCCGCATCGACTTGAATTCGCCCTCATCGTTCCTCATCCTCTCCTCCATACTCTTCCGTACTCCTCCCTCATACTCCTCATCATCACTACCCGCAATGCCTTGTTAATGCAACTCCACTGAGCGCACATCCGCGGCTCCAGCCACGCATCCACCATACAATCGGTCGTCTTCGCACGCATCGCATCCCGCTACCATCTCAACACCGCTCAGCACCAAACCCATGTCGCTTCTCGTCGCCAACATGCCGTCGCCACCACATCGAGACCGCATCGACCCAGAGCCAGAATCGCCGGGCACATCCGGCTTCAACACTCCCACCGCCTCGTCCGGTCATCACACCCCCGCCGCAGGTTACCGCACCGCCGCAGGCACCATCTCCAATGCTTTCGCCTCTCTCTGGGGCACGTACAACCAGCAGCAAGCCAACGAGAGCGGTCCATCCCGTCTGCGTCCAGACTCTTCGTCGCAGAGCCCCAACGCCTCCCCCAACATGTCTGTACCGGGCGGCTGGGGCAACTTGCTCAGCTGGGGCCCCGCAGCAGCGCGCCAAAAGTCAAACAACAGCACACAGACGCTGCGCAAGTCGGCATCTCCTACGCGCACAGGTCGCGCAAAGTCCGGCCGCTCAAGAGCCGCCATCCCCTTCGACATCTCGGCTCCAGTTGAAGCTACGTCGGTCGAAAAGCACGATACCAACCACACCCACACCAGCGACAATGGCACATCAGACCACCACTCGCTCGGCCAAACTGGTACGATGCCAAGCCCTCGTCGTTCTCCAACAAGCTCGCCGCGTCGCCGTCCCCTAGCCGGCATCTTTGAAGACGTGCCCTCCTCTTCGCCCCCTCACACCCCGGCATCCCACTCGCCCACCTCGCCGCGTGCAAGACTCGTGCATGACCTGCCGCCTCACTCGCCCTCGCTCAAACACGAATCGCCCAGCGGCGCGTATGCTACGCTGTCCCGCCTTCAATCCAAGTCCTCGAGCACCAAGCTTCGCTCCGGCTCCGGCTTTCTCTGGCCATCAGCCACACCAGCCAGCTCCAAATCCCCCAACTCACCCATCCCACACCAGCGTCCCGCAGCCAATTGGAGCGAAGCTATCGCTCGCACTGAGAAGCTCGACTCGTACGTGCGTCGCATCGTCTTCCAGGCAGGCCTCGACTACGAGACGCGCCCCATGGTCGTCCTCGCCGCATGCTGCCTTCCTGATCCAAAAGAAGTCGACTACGATGCGCTCCTCGACCGCATCATGGACACCATGGACCTCTTTGTCGAAAACGACTACACCGTCGTCTACTTTGCCGGCGGCGGTCACCATCGTCCCGGCTGGAACTGGATCTGGCGCGCATACCGTCGTCTCGACCGTCGCTTCCGCAAGAACCTCAAGAAGCTCTACATTGTCCATCCCACCTTCTTCACGCGCTCGCTCCTCCAGTTTGTCAACACCGGCGCCTACTTTGTCTCGCCCAAGTTCTCCAAAAAGGTCTCGCAGCTCTACACCCTCAGCGCGCTGGCAGAGCACGTGCCGCTCACCCAGATCGACATCCCGCCCGAAGTGCTGCAGTGGAACGCAAAGTACGAGAGCCACGTCAACCTGCCCTCCAAGACCTCCGACGCTCTTGCAGGCCAGGAAGCCACGGACCGCGTGTTTGGCGTAGATCTCGTGCGGCTCATGGGCGAGTACGGCGAGAGCGGCGGCGTGCCGCGCGTCGTGCGCGACTGCGTCGACGCCATCCTCGGCGACTTTAACAGCATCCGGCCCGCCGAGGTCGAGGGCATCTTTCGACGCTCGCCCTCCTCGGCGCTGCTCAAGACGGCGCAGGAGAGCTACGACCGCGGCCATCCGGTCAGTCTCGAGCAATACCGCGATCCGCACATCCCCGCCGTGCTGCTCAAGGTGTTCCTGCGCTCGCTGCCCCGGCCCATCTTTGCAGCGAGCATGTACCCGCTCATCCGCGCGTGCCCTCCGCCGCCGCTGCCCAACGCCCAGGTGCCCAGCGCGGTGCACGAGGCGCAGGCGCAGGAGACCATCGAGTATCTGCGCACGCGTCTGCTGCCGGCCATCGAGCCGAGCTGTTCGGGCATCCTGCTGTCATACGTGCTCGAGATGCTGCACAAGGTCGCGCAGCACCGCGAGGCCAACAAGATGGACGCGGCGAATCTGGCGACGGTGATTGCGCCCAATCTCGTCTCGAGTGGCAATGCGATCAAGGACGTGATGATCTGCCGCGTCGAGGGGATGGCGTCCATGACGCTGTCAGCGCAGCCGCCGGCGTCAAGGTCGCCGCAGCTGCGCAAGGCCTCGCTATCGTCCAACGCCGACACCAACACCACCACGCTCGGCTCCATCGTGCGCTTCTGCATCGAGCGCTACTACGAGATCTTTGACGAGGTCAACTTTGGCGCGCAGTCCAATTCGGTGCAGGAGCTTGTGGACGATCTTGGCAAGGATGACGGCAGCCGCTCGCCCTCGATGGCGTCGAGGCGGCTGCCGAGCGTTTACGACACGCCCATGTCGCAGCACGGCGCGCTGGGGCTCGACGCGCGCATGCACCGCCGCGGCGGCTCGACGCAGTCGTCGGTGTCGGGCGTGTCGGTGTCGCAGCCGCCGTCGCCGTGGGGGATGACCGGCGCGAGTTCGTGGCACGGTGGGGCTGCGGACGAGGATGATGACGACCGGCGCTCGGGCGCGACGGGCCGCAGTATCACGTCGCGTGACGGCTACCGTGCTCCAGCCGGGGTGCACCGCGGTACGATCGCGCGCAACTCGTCTGGCTCGCTGCGGCTCACCAAGGGCCGGCTGGGCTCCAACACGAATCTGCGCGGCAGCTTTACGCCCGCCAACGCTTCGGGACTCGCCAGGCCCTCGGGCCTCACGCCGGTCAGTGCGCCCGCAGCGCAGGCGGACACCGACACGGACGCACTCACGTCGCAGCTGAGCGGGGTGGCGCTTACGGGCGCCAATGCGGTAGCGACCTTTAGCTCGCCTGTAGCCGAGCGGACGAGTGTTGCGCTCGGGGGCGCGCAGCCGCTAGTTGTGGGCGGAGGCAAGGCGCTCACGCCGACGTCGGGCAGCTCGTCGGCATCTGCATCGCCCGTGCTCGCGTCGAGCCCGCACTGGGGAGTTGCTCGTGGCGGTGGAGGTGACCAGCCGCCGCCGTCGCCGGCCGCACGCCGCAGGGAACGCACGGAGCTGTCTCAGGTGGACGAGCACGACGATGCGTAGCGCGCATTCTCGTGCGAGCGGTGTGTCATTACATTTTCTTGTCACCGGTCATGTTGGGCGTGTGAGCAATGTGGTGATGAGCTGATGGTGTGGGATGGGGAGTGTGGCGATGATGTGGATTTGATGGCAGAAGGTGGTGGGATTGGACGAGTGGAAAGGTGTTTTGCCTGGGACGGGAGTGAGGGGGAGTGTGGGGTTAGAGCTTGGGTCGGTTTGTGTGGGTGTTGAAGGCGAGGGTTAGGGTGATGGCGTGGTGAAACGCAGTAATGGAGAGCAGAGCTCGAGGGTAGCTCGAAGCACTGCGGGTTTGGAGCTGGGGCAGTGCAGAACACAGGCTGACATTGGCACAGTAGCACAGCACAGCACGCACGTTGAGCATGCAAGAGACCACTCACGCAACCCAGCCCGCAATGTCTTCAAGCACTGACATTGACAATTGTCACGACGAACCGACGTGCGATGCTGCTACTGCCTAATGCTGCGCTCCCTCGCCACCGCCTGCTGCGACTTGGCAGTGATCTCGATGAGTCGACCGATGAGTTCGTCGCGGTCCCAGTCGGCGCGGTGCTGCCAAATCGCACTGAACGCCGCCGCACGCAGCCGCGCCAGCTGGTCGATGCTGTACGTCGCCGTCGACGCCACAATGTGGTGCGTGAGCCGAACGTACGACGCCGCAGTATACGTCAGTGGCGGATGCACGGGCGCCGGCTCGACGCGCGCTCGCTTGCGCGACTCTTCCTTCTCAACCCCCTCCGTCGCCACAACTCCCCCCTCCACCACCACCACATCACCTCCACCCTCGCCCCCTTCGCCACCTTCGACCCCTTCGCTCCCTTCGGACCCTTCGGCAGGAGCGGCGGGAGCGTCGGCCTGGGCACTTGCACTGCGCTGTCTCTTAGCCCCTCGCTCGATGGCACCCGCATCGCCAAGCAACGCCGCATCCACCTCCTTGCCCGCAATGCGCGCACTCGCCCGCTCGCCTTTCGCGCTCTCGGCCGCCTTCTTGGCTGCCTCCTCGGCACTCTGCTTGGCCTTCTCCGTCGCCTCGCGCGCCTCCTGCTCGCGCGCCATCTGCCGCAACGCCATCCGATCACACTCCTCCCGGAAGCCTGCATCAATGTACTGGTCCATCAGCACAATCGCCAGGTTCCGCATCTGGTGCGCCCGGAACACGCGCTCCTGATCCACCTCTGCCGCCTCCTCGGCATTCTCGACGATCTTTTGAATGTCCTCCATAAAGGCCGAACACGACAGGTAGCCGTTGTAGTACAGCCGCTTCTGCATCTTTTCCAGGTTGGTCGTCCAAATCGGCATCGTCCGCGTCACGTACTCGTCCGTCGCGGCGCCGGCAGCACCGGTCGTGTCGGCTGCCGCAGTGGATGCATCGCCACCGGCTTCGTCAGCCTCGCCATTGGGATGGGCCGCACCAACCCCGTTGGGCTGCGACGATGGCGGCGCCACACCGTCGGCTGCGGCGCTCGACGCCTCGCCGCTCGCCTCGGCACCGTTGGAGCCATTGACGGCCGCGGCAGAGTCGCCATTGGCCATCTCGACATCGCCAGTCTCGCCCGCCACCGCAGCCGCGGCAGATGGCGCTTCAGTCTCGCCTCCCACCGCGTCCGCCGCCTCTTCGCCGGCAGCGACAGCACTAGGCTCGGGGCTGTTGAACTGGGCCGCCGTGATGCCGCGCTTGGCCGCAACGTCGGCCTCGGTCTCGAGCATGCCGTTGATGTCGTCGGCGTCGTCCTCGCGCGCCTGCTGCCCCGCCAGCCCCGGGCGGTAGTACCGCAGCTCGATCGTCACCTTGCCCTTTTCGCGCGTCCACTCGAACTGCTGCGTAAGCTCGCGCAGGTTGTACTCGTCCCACACATCGCGCGTGAACTTTTTGAACTTCTTGCGCAGCTCGGCGAGCACGGGTCCGAGGCGGTACTTGAGGTGCTCGAGCAGCTTGGCGTCGTTGTCCGCCTGCTGCTGCAGCTCGGCCTGCGTGAGCTTGCGCGGCGGGCGCGGCGGCGCCTTGGGCAGCTCCTCCAGCACCCTCTTGCGCCTCGGCAGCGCATCGGGGAACTCGGTCGGCGGACGAATGACGTGGTCAAAGATCTCCTTGAAGAACGCGCGGCGGCTCTCTTCGTCCGGACGCCGGATCTGCACGAGGTCGTCGTCCAAAAAGTTGAACCACGACTGCACCTCGTCGTCGAGCTCGTCGAGCGGCGCCTCGGCGATGCCGAGCAGCATGACCGGATCCGCATCGGTGAGTCCGTCGAGCAGCGCCTTGAACGTCGTCTTGACGCCCTCGGACACGGAGCGCGCCCAGTGGACGAGACCTGGAATATACAGGACGCTGGGTTTGTGGCGCTTGGCTTCGACGAAGAGCTGGATGATGGCAGCCTCGGGTGTGCGAGCGCTGTCACCCAGCAGCGTGCCAATGTCGAGCGACTGCACGTGATACCCTTCGAGGTGCTGCAGCAGCGCCGCACCGACCGCGCCTTGGCCCATGCCGGCCTCGCCGTGCACGAGCATGCGCGGGCGGTAGACGCGCTGCGCCTCGAACGACTGGAGCAGCATCTCACGACCAAAGCCGCGATCGCCAGCGAGCATGTCGGCAGCCGACATGCCGGACGTAAGTCCGTTGGGGACGAAGGTGTCGTCCTCCCACAGCGCCTCCTCGAGCGGATTGCGCTTGCTGACGGGCGGCAGGATGCGGTCAAGCACCGAAATGGCGTCCTGCACCACGTTGCCGAGCAAGGGCGCGAGCCTCTCGGGCAACGGCGCCGCCGCCGAGGCGCTCGCCCTCGCCGACGACGGCACGATCTTGTTGACGGACATCATAAAGTCCTTGGCGTCCACCTGGATTGATGCCGGGTCCAACAGCAGGCGATCCGTAGTCGAGTAGATCTGCGGATAGCGCCGTTGAATGGCGTTGAGGGCGGCCTCGGTGCACAGAGCTCGCAAGTCGGCACCACCGTAGCCCTTGGTGACCTCGGCCAGCCTCGCCTTGAAGTCGTCGTCGAGGGGTGGCTCCCACTTCCGTGTGTGGATGTTGATGATGCTCTTGCGCGCCTCGAGCGAGGGGAGCGGGAAATAGAACTCGCGGTCGAATCGGCCGGGGCGGCGCAGTGCCGGATCGACGCTGTCGGGCCTGTTGGTGGCGCCAATGACCACGACCTGACCTCGACCGTCCATGCCGTCCATGAGCGCAAGCATGGTGCTGACGATACTGGCGTGGATCTGGTCCTGCTTGCTGGAGCGGACGGGCGCCAGACCGTCGATCTCGTCGAAGAAGATGATACTGGGCTGCGAGGCGCGCGCCTCCTCGAAGAGCAGACGCAGCTGCCTTTCGGCCTCACCCACCCATTTCGACAAGCAATCGGCGCCCTTGCGCATGAAGAAGCTCACCTGCTGGCCTTCTGTGCTGCAGCTCGCGGCAAGCGCACGCGCGACGAGCGTCTTACCCGTACCTGGCGGGCCGTGGAAGAGCACGCCGCGCGGAGGCGTGACTTTGAAGCGCTGGAAGACCTCGGGATAGAGAAGAGGCAGCATGACCATCTCCTTGAGCTGCTGGATGTGACCGTCGAGGCCACCGACGCTGTCAAAGTCGATGTTCATGTCGACGCCGAGCGGGTCGACGTCAGCGAGCGGGTCGCCGCTCTTCTTGATGCGACCAAAGCTATCGGTGCCGCCCGAGCCGGTGAGTCCGCCGGGTGGACCGCCCGCGCCTCCGGCACCACCGGCGCCCAGCAGGCCTCCGGCACCACCGCCGCCGAGGGCCGCGGGACCGCCAGGTTTGCGCAGCGCATTGTTCTGGAGCTCGTCGTCGGAGCTGTCGACGGGGTCGCCAAAGATGCGGGCGTAGTCCTTGCCGGTCATCGAGGATGGCAGCGCGTCCCAGCCCTCTTTGCCCTTCTTGCCACGACCAGGGAAGGGCATCGGCAGAGCCGCACCGGTGCCCGAGCCTGGAGCAGCACCGGTAGTCGAGGGATCGATTTCGTAGGCGCCATTGGCGGCACGGCCGCGGTTGTTGCGGATGGCACGGCCGAAGCCGTCTCTTGGGGGCGAGGCTGGAGGAGGCACGAGCGAGTAGTTGACCTTTTTGCGCTGGCGGAGCGAGTACGACTTGCCCTGACTGCCCTCGGGCTCGTCGCTGTGCAGATCGAGCGGGTCGTCTTCGGCGCCCGAGATGTGGTCTTCCTCGGGCGTGTCGTCGCCGTCCATCTCGAACTCGTCGTCGATGACCTTCTTTGCGTGACGGCCGCGGCCATTGGCGGCGCGTTTCTTGGCTGCCATCTCCTGAAGGCGATTGGAACTGCTGCTGTTGCCGCGACGCAGAACTCGACCGGACCGAGTCTTCCTGGAGCCGTATTCGCCCTCGTCGTCCTCGTCGTCCTCGTCGTCGGCGGCAACGAAGCCGCCAAGCGAGTTGCTGGCGAGTTTGCGAGATGTGCGGCGTGTGGAGCGCACCACCTCTTCGTCTTCATCATCGTCATCGTCACGGCCCGCTTCCGAATCGTCGGACTCGGCCATGCTCTCCTTTGCCATGCGTCGCATGCGGCCGCTGCGGCTACGCGACATGATGGGCTCTGGCTCGTGATGTTTGTCGTCGTCGTCATTCTTGACAGCGACATCTTGCTCGCCTTCGGCATCGTCGTCGGCGTCGGCATCCTCGTCGTCGTCTTCCGCAGCGTCAGCGTCCTGTGGGTGGTGATCGATTGTAAAGAGGGAAGGAGGGCAGCGTCAGTAACAGTTCGATATGGCAGTAAAGTGTGGATGGTTTTGCGGCCACGGGATAGCTCTGACACGAGTCCAACGAGCATCACGATCCTCCAAGCGCGATGCACGCTTCCCTTGCATCGACCATGATCCTGTGCAATGCCGACTGCTTCTGACTCTGAACCAAACGCTTGCGGAACCGAATCCCGAAGCTTACCCTTCTCCTGCTACTACGACGCGCCGACGGCGCCCTGGTCTGTCCGGCGAGGCGCTGCGTCGCGCTCGGCATCTGCTCGCTCACGATCTCCTGACTGGATTCTGGGGCGGAATCGCCCGACCGTCTGGTGCTGCGGCGCGGCGGAGGTGGACGCGACTCGTGGATGCGCAGCGACTGAGACGTGGTCGGCGTCTGACTGCTGGTGGGCGCCTGGCTGCTGCTGCGGCTTTGGTTCCTGCCGCTCCTGCGAATGGCGACTGGGAAAGTCTTTCTGCTGCTACTTCTGCTACTTCTGCTAGCCTTCTGCTCGCCTATGTGCTCTCCTGTCTCCTGGCTGTCAACGCTGCTGATGCTCCCCGAATCCCGGTTCGGCAGATGTGCATGTCGCAGAGGATGGCTGCCGCGGTTGTCGTTTGTATGATGGTCACTCACGTCTTGGTAATCTTCTTCGCTGCCTGGTTCCTTTTTGGCAGGACGGAGGCGCAGGGAACGGCTTGCGGGACTGTCGGACAGCGCGCTCATGCTGGCGCTGGCATTCAAAGCGGCCGCTCTGCTGGGTCTTGCGGACATGTTGGAGTTGGGCTCGATCTGGAGCTGTGCCTGCGCTTGTTGTCCGCCGGCGCTGGACTCGTTGGTCTTGGTGACGCGTTTGAGCTTGACGCGAAGTGTGGATTTCGGAGGCGACGGGGTGGCCACTTGGCTGTGTTGGGGCGGCGGGGTGGCGATGTCGTCGGCTACGGGATGCTCCGAGAGGTTAGCCTGTGGTGGGTACGAGCTTGGCTGATGGACGTAGCCTGCTTGTGCGTGAAGCTGCTCGGAGCCAGACTGTGGCGCAAAGTGGACTTGCTGGTCCCACTGGGGCTGGTGGAGCTGCTGAGCAAAGTTGTTGTTCAGAGGCAGCTGGTTGGAAGCGCCGGTGTAGCTGGTGCCGGAAGCGTCAAAATCAGGAGCGAGGTGGGAGAAGGCGTGATCGGGCTGAGCTGCAATGTTCTGATAGGCGGCTTGATGATGATGCGGAAAGGGAGGCTGGGGGAAGTCGGGTGCAGCCTGGTTGGCGGAAGGATATCCGTAGCCGTGTTGGTGGGGGAAAAGCTGATGCTGCGGATCTGGATGGAAGCTGGGAGGGTTGGATTGGAAAGAGGAGTGGTGAGGCTGGGACGTGTAAGGGTGCTGGTTGTTGTTGGATCCACCGGACATGGAAGCTGATGCCGATGCGGGTGGAGGTGGGAGACTGCGAGCGACGTCGGCAGATGGTCAAGAGCTAGGGAGCGCACAGCTGTGCAACGTCCATGTCACAGTGTCACGGCGATCGTGTTGAAGCCGATGCGGATGACGAAGCGCTCCGTTTGTGCACGGCCAAAGCTGTATGATCACGCGTGCGGGATTGTGCGGATGCAGCGGGCCGAAGATGAAGGCGTCGGACGGGTGCAGAAGGGACGCGTCTGGGCTGGCCGAGCTTGTCGCTGTAGCTGGCTGCGAGCGGAAGGAAGCACGCCGATGCGGCAAGTGTGTAGCAAAAGTGTGCAAGCTAGCTGTGTTGCTGCGGCAGATGAAGGAGGAGCGGGAAGGACAAGTAGGGACGAAGGCGAGAAGATGGAGTGAGAATGGCAGCCTGGTCGAGGCGCTTCCAAAAGAGGTGGAAATGCGCGCGACGGCTCGTTTGGCTTTGGCGCCTCGCCAGCGGCCTCCTTCGCCTCGACTCGTTTCCAACGCCAAATCGACGCGCGCGCCTCAGCCACCTCTCTGCCGCTGCTTAGCTCCGCGTCGTCGGCCTCTGCCAAAATCGGGAGATCGAAACCAACACCAGCCCCGCCCAAATATTGCCCTCCACTGTCACTCGCCTCATCACAAGCTCAGCACAATGGTGCATGCAAATGCAATGAAATCACATATGAAGCGTGCATTATCAAGTCTTCTTTTGCGTCTTCTATTACAATGGCTGAGCTGGCAATGCGGGAGGCCGATCACGATGCAGCATACGGCGAGGTGGTGAGCGTCCACACCTTGACGCTGCCGTCGTCGCCCGCGCTGGCAAGCATGTCCGACATGTTTTGGTGGGTCAAGCCGCTGGACAGACCCGCACTCTTGGGAGTCACACCGTCATCGAGAAGCTCCTCGATCTTGGCTTGCGCGCCTCCACCGCGGGCGTTGAGGCTCTCGGGCGCCCACGCGACGCAGTTGACGTCGGCGCTGCCGTGCGCACGCTCCATCTTGGCCACCAGCTCCACCTTGGGCGCCAGCTGCTTATCGTCCTCGGATGCGCTGATCTCGTACACGCAGATGCGGCCGTCGCCACCGCCGCTCGCCAGCCGGCCGAGGTTGCCGTTGCGATTCGAAGCCGTGTCGACGCCCCACGAGACGCTGTACACCGTCCGGTCGTGGTCGCCCCGCAGCACCGTGACGGCCACCCACTTGTCGCCTCTGCGGCCGGGCATCTTGCCTTCGGGCTTGACACCGCGCGCCTCGCACTCGTCCGCGTTGAGGCGGCGCCAGATGCGCACCGTCAGGTCGTCCGACGCCGAGGCGAGGTAGTTGCCGCACGGCGAGAAGGACAGGCTCCACACGGTCGACTCGTGACCCGTGAGCGTGGTGTAGCAGAACCAGTCGTCCTGCGGGTCGTCGATGTACAGCTTGATCGCATCGTCGTACGATGCCGACGCCAGCACCTCGTCGTTGGGATGCCACGCCACCACCTTGACGTCCTGCGAGTGCTCCATCAACACCGACAGGCACTCGAACTCGGCGTCGGGCTGCACCTCCCAGATCCACACCGACTTGTCGCGGCTGCACGACGCCAGCACGCTGCCCGTGTGCGAAAAGGCGACCGACTTGCACTCGCTCTCGTGGCCCTCGAGCGTGCCCACGCAGTCCCACTCGGGCTCGTCCACGTGCTTGCCACCGTTGCTGAGCGCCAGCGGTCCGCGGCTGCCGTTGCTGCCTTCGAGCTCGGCGGTGCCGTCGATGTCCTGTATCCTCTCCCAGATGCCCACGGTGGAGTCGAACGAGGCGGTGGCGAGGATCTTGCCGTCGGGCGACCACGCCGCCTGCCTGACGGTGCGCTGGTGGCCCGTAGGAATCACCTCGCGCAGGTTGAATGCCGGCTGCTTGGACGTAGAAGGCCCCTCGGCCGTCGTGGTCGAGACAAACGAGTAGGCGTGCAGGCGCACATCCTTGTCGCCCGAGCACGATGCGAGCAGCGGCATGCGCGGATTCCATGCCAGATGCCAGGCGCGAGAAGAGTGGCCCTCGAGGTTGGCAACCAGATGCAGCGGTGCCGTCGCCATCTTTGCGTTATCCAAGACCAGGCGAAGAAGAGGATCAAGGTTGCTGGTAGAGAGAGAGGGAGGGAGAGAGGGAGAGAGCAAGCAAGGAAGGGTGGGGCGCCGCAGCAGATGCACGGATGCCGAATCGCACGGCCTGAAAAAGCCAACAATCCGCGGGCTCCACTGCTGCGGCCTTCGGAACTACGCGGCGCCCGCCCGAACTTCTCTCCTTCCGCCTGCTTCTTGGCTCTGCTGCCAAGGCTGCCGGGTGACAAACAGCGCGGCCGCTGCTGCTTCACCCAGGCGCTCTAAATTTCCCGCTTCGAGCTTCGGCACGACGGTTCGGCACATCCGAGCCATGCCCTCTCCGCCGCTCGTCTCAATCTTCTCAATCTTCCCACCCTTCTTGGATCAAGCTCCAGTCCACGTCGCATGTGTTCCGACTTGGTTTTCCGACGGGAGTGCATCTTGAGTATAAGCTAAGTTCTGTTCTGTTTCGCAAAAAGTGATCGTCGCTGCTTAAGGGTTCTCGTTCCAGCCCTTGGCGCGCTCCACGGCGCGCTCCCAGCCGTGCAGCAGCTCGCTGCGCTTCTTGTCGTCGATCTTGGGCTCAAACACCTGCTTGCCCGCCGTGTTGACCTTGCTGAGCGTCTCGGGCTTGTTGATGTCCCATCCGAACAGCCCGATCGCCGAGCCGGCCAGCAGCGCCGAGCCGAGCGCCGTGCTCTCGCGCATCTCGGGTCGCTCCACGTTGATGCCCAGGATGTCGGCCTGGATCTGCATGGCCACGTCCGAGTTGGTCAGGCCGCCGTCCACCTGGAGCGCCTTGAGCGCCACACCCGAATCCTTGGCCATGGCGTCGAGGATGGCCTTGGTCTGGTAGCACGTCGACTCGAGCGTGGCGCGGCAGAAGTGGCGCTTGTCCGTGTACGCCGTGATGCCCACCACGGTGCCCGCCGCCGTGTCGTCCCAGTACGGGCAGAAGAGGCCGTTGAACGCCGTGACAAAGTACACGCCGCCCGTGGTGTCGACCTGGCCGGCGAGCTCGCCGATCTCGTGCGCCTCCTTGATGAGGCCGAGGCTGTCGCGCACCCACTTGACCGCCGAGCCCGCCACGGCGATCGAGCCCTCGAGCGCGTAGTACACGGGCGCGTCGGGCCCGGCCTTGTAGGCGATGGTCGAGAGCAGGCCATTCTTGGACGAGACCACCTTGTCGCCCGTGTTGTAGAGCAGGAAGGCGCCCGTGCCGTACGTGTTCTTGGCCTCGCCCGGCTGGAAGCACTTGTTGCCTACGAGCGCCGCCATCTGGTCGCCGACGATGCCGGCGATCTGGACGCCTTCGAGCGCACCTTTGGAGATGGTGCCGTACACCTCGGAGGAGCTCTTGATGTCGGGGAGGATGTCCATGTCGATGCCGAAAAAGTCGCACAGCTTCTTGTCCCACTTTTGGGCGCGCAGGTCCATAAACATGGTGCGCGATGCGTTCGAGGCGTCGGTGATGTGCACCTTGCGGTCGGTGAGGTTGTAGACGATCCACGAGTCGATGGTGCCAAAGAGCATCTGCTTGTCGTCGTGCGCCTTGCGCACCTCGGGCAGGTTGTCGAGCATCCAGCGCAGCTTGACCGACGCAAAGTAGGTGGAGAGCGGCAGGCCAGTCTCCTCCTTGAGCGCGTCGACGCCCTTGTCGCTCTTGGCCGAGAGCTCGCGGATGGTGTGGGTGGTGCGTGCGTCGGGCCAGGCGATGGCACGCGTGAGCGCCTTGCCCGAGTCCTTGTCCCACACCACCGTCGTCTCGCGCTGGTTGGTGACGCCGATGACCTTGACGTCCGAGGCCGAGTACTTGCCCTCCTTTTCGAGCTTGGCGATGGTCTTGTCGATGCACTCGTGCACGCAGTCGATGATCTCGTGCGCATCCTGCTCGTGCCAGCCCGGGTGCGGATAGTACTGGTTGAACTCCATCTGGTGCGAGGCGATCACCTTGGCGAACTCGTCGAACACCATGAAGCGCACGCTGGTGGTGCCCGCGTCGACGGATCCTACGAGCTCCGGCATGGTGTCGACTTGCTTGCTACGGCGTGGGTATGAGGGGGTGGGGGGATTGTAGATTGTGGGGCAGCGCTGCGTGCGCACGACGAGGTTGCAGGCAAAGAGGCTAGGATCGGCAGTGATGCAAGTGATGGTGGGGAGAGACTGTGCAGCCGGCTTTGAGAAGGAGGCCAAGCCCAGCCTCGCCTGGTCCAGCCTGTCGAGCTGCTCGGATTCTGCGCGTACGGTATCGGGCCGGGGGGTGGGCGAGGATGAAAGCGCACCGTGGGCTTCCGGTAAAATATTGGTGCGGCTGGGCAGCGAGAGAGCGAATAGGCGAGCGAGGCGGATGCACTGCCCGACAGCCGATGGCCGGCTTGGCCATGCCACCAACGCACCGCTCCCATGCCCGGCGCCAGTTTGCAATGAACGCTGCAGCTCTCGGTGCAGCTGCGTTGCGGTCGGCACTGGAAGCGTGCCTGGCTCACGGACCGTGTCTCCGAACTGTGGCTCGCTCTTGCTGCGCTGCGATCCGTGCATGCGGACGGAAGAGCCGAGCAGCCAACCAGCAGCTGCTTGCACGGCCCTTTTTTTTCGACCTTTTTTTTTTCTTCCTCCTCCTCCCCC
>AWNI01000038.1:451907-464015 GCA_000517465.1 Moesziomyces aphidis
CCGCATCTCGCCCGGCCGCTTCCGCATCCCGCCCCCCACCCATGGTCGACGCCGACCGCATGGGCCCCGCTCCCCGCGCTTCGCTTTGGCGCAAGACCCAAGAAAAGCAGGCGGCTCAAGCCGCCCTGGCAGCGCAGGCAGCGCAGGCAGCCCAGATCACCAGTCCGGTAAACTACGTCAAGGGCAAGGGCAAGGCAACCACCACTGGTCCAGGCTGGGATCAGGACAACTCCGACGATGACGACGCAGACGCCCCATCTCAGGACGCCATCGGGCAAGACGACGTCGACGATCTCGATGAGGAGGCCGACGACGACGACGACGACGACCTGGGATCCGAAGAGCCCGATACAGACGACGACGAGGAAGCCGTCTTCCTTGAAGCCATGCGTCTCCGAGGCTTGCTTCCGTCCGAACCTTCTGGCAAGGACGCACAAGCCTCTTCCTCCGCATCCACCTCAAAGCGTGTCGAGCAGGAAGAATCCGATCCATCCGACAGCGTGGACGAAGATGAGGATGAGCAGATGGTCGAAGCTACACCAGCTCACGACTCTGATCACAGCGATGATGACGAAGAAGCATCAGATGACGACGATTCCAGCCAAGACGACCAAGACGACGACGACGAAGACACTGAAGAGTACCGCTCGCGTCGGCGCGGCATTGGCACCACCAAACGCTCCTCGGGCTTCAAAGACTGGGCGCGCGCCGCGCTCGGTATCGGCGGGTCTGCATCCGCACCCGCCAAGGCGACAGGCACCGACGCTGCCGACGCTGCCGACGCTGCCGACGCCAGCGCGCCCGTCGATGACGACACGGCGTACAACCTCGAGCCCGTGGGCGGCTTCAAGATCAAGGTGGGCGATCTCATGCCCAGCGACGGCGTGGCACGCGGCCCGCTCGGGCGCGACGAAGAGAGTGTGCGCTCCACCTCGGCCTTTGCCGCCAAGCACTACGCTGAGCTTGAAGCGGCGCTTTCCTCCGACACTTCCACCGACGCGCCCAAGCCGCTGACGCACGTCGAGGTGCAGCGCTCCGAGCAGCTGACCGCCTCGCGGCTTAAGCTGCCCGTGGTGGCGGAGGAAGAGACGATCGTGCGCACCATCATGCAGAACCCCGTGACGGTGATCTGTGGTGAGACGGGATCGGGCAAGACGACGCAGGTGCCGCAGTTCCTCTACGAGGCCGGATTCGGCAGCAAGGGGAGTCTCAATCCGGGCATGGTCGGCGTCACCCAGCCACGCCGAGTTGCGGCGGTGAGCATGGCGCAGCGCGTCGCGTCCGAGCTCAGTCTGCCCGCAGACCGCGTGTCGCACCAGATCCGATACGACGCCACGGTGAGCGCGGACACGGCGATCAAGTTCATGACCGACGGTGTGCTGCTGCGCGAGCTGGCGGCCGACTTTCTGCTCACCAAGTACAGCGCCATCATGGTGGACGAGGCGCACGAACGCAGCATCAACACCGACGTGCTCATCGGCGTGCTGAGCCGAATCGTCCGGCTGCGCGAAAAACGCTGGCTGGACGGGGAGAAGGACGCACGCCCACTCCGGCTCATCATCATGAGTGCCACGCTGCGCGTCGCTGATTTTACCGAGAACACGACGCTCTTCACCACCCCGCCGCCCGTGGTCAACATCGACACGCGACAGCACGAGGTCACGCTGCATTTCAACCGCAAGACCGTGCAGGACTACATTGGCGAGTCGGTGAACAAGGCGACCAAGATCCACGCGCGGCTTCCTCCCGGTGGCATCCTGATCTTCCTCACGGGACAGCAGGAGATCACGAGCGTGTGCCGCAAGCTCGAGGCGCGCTTTGGAAGCCGTGCGATCGAACGCAAGAAGCGCGAGCGCGAGCGCGTCCAGAGCCGCACCGGTCGCCGCCGCAACAGCATCGACGAGGACGAGGCTGCGGACGCGGACGCCAAGATCAAGATCACGGCGCGCGATGCGGATGTAGAGGCGGAAGAAGTGGATCTGGGCGTGGACCGCGACCTTGCTGCTGATGTGGATGATGGTGCTGCCGATGCGGACCCGGATGCGTTGGACACGGACGATGAAGCCGATGGAAGCGACGACGACGCACTGCCCGACGAGCTGAAAGACGACAGTGAAGTGCCGATGCACATTCTGCCTCTGTACTCGCTGCTGCCTACGGACAAGCAGATGCGCATCTTTGACGCGCCGCCCGCCGACGCGCGGCTGGTGGTGGTGGCGACCAACGTGGCCGAGACGTCGCTGACCATCCCCAACATCCGGTATGTCATCGACTGCGGCCGCAGCAAGGAGCGCAAGTACGACCTGACGAGCGGCGTGCAGTCGTACGAAGTGTCGTGGATCAGCAAGGCGTCTGCCTCCCAACGTGCGGGTCGAGCGGGTCGTACGGGACCCGGCCACTGCTACCGGCTGTATTCGAGCGCCGTGTACGAGGAGCACTTTGCGCAGTTCTCGCGGCCGGAGATCCTGCGCACGCCCGTCGACGGGCTGGTGCTGTCGATGAAGGCGATGAACATTGACAATGTGGCCAACTTTCCGTTCCCCACGCCGCCGGACCGCGTGGCGCTGCGCAAGGCCGAGCAGGTACTCACACACCTCGGAGCCCTGTCTGCTCCCGCGGTGGCGTCGGTGAGCGTGGGCAAGGGGTTGCGCAAGGTGCAGCATGCACAGGTGACCGAGCTCGGGCGCACCATGACGCTGTTCCCCGTGGCGCCGCGGTACGCCAAGATGCTGGCGCAGGGCGAGCAGCACGGGTGTCTGCCGTACATCGTGGCCATGGTGGCGGCGCTGAGTATCGGGGATCCGTTCATCCGCGAGCAGCTGCTCGACGAAGAGTACGGGGACCGCCGTGCGCCCAGCTCATCAACGGCGGAGGAGGGGGACGACTACGACCGCGCGTTCGGCACGATGGACGGCGACGAGGAGCTCGACGCCGAGCTGCGCAACGTGACCAACGCCGAGCTGCTCGACAAGGAGCGGCGCAAGGCTCGCCGCGCCAAGTACTTTGCGACCATGCGCAAGTTCGAGGCGCTCGGCGCGGGACTCTCCGACACCTTCCGGCTGCTGAGCGTGGTGGGTGCGTACGAGTACGCCGGGGGCAGCAGTGCGTTTTGCGACAAGAACTTCCTGCGCCCCAAGGCGATGGAGGAGATCCACAAGCTGCGTGCACAGCTGTGCAGCCTCATCGGCGGCACCTTCCCGAACCTCGCGCGCGGCCTGGCTGATCCCAAGCTCAAGCCGCCGAGCGAGGTGCAGCTCAAGGTGATCCGGCAGTTGCTGGCCGCGGCGTACATCGACCAAGTGGCGGTACGTGCCGATTTGATCTCGAACGAGGGTGCGGTGGCAGCGTCGGTGGCGCACGCGGACGAGCGGACGGATCAGATGCTGTTCAAGCTGCGCACCAAGGGCGGCGGCGATCGGATGCAGTCGACGCGCGGCGTGCCGTACAAAGCCATGGGCGTCGCTGGCTTCGCGTTTGTGCATCCGACTTCGGCGTTTTACCACAGCACGCCGCCCGCCTGGGTGGTGTTCGGCGAGGTGCATCGCAGTCAACCGCGCGTGGCCGCCGGTGGCGAGGACGCGCAAAAGGGAACGGTGTGGCTCAAGACACTGACCAAGATCAACCCCACCTGGCTCACCACGCTGGGCCGCGCGCTGTGTACTTTCAGCAAGCCCGTCCCGGTCGAGGGGGGTGTGGAGGGGGTCAAGGCGAGCGTGCAGGCGGTCAAGGCGGGCCAGGCGGGGACGAGGGAAGTCGTGGTGACCCCGACCTACGCGGTGGGTAGCGAGAACGACGGTCTGGCAGGCGGTCTCGGTTGGGCTCTACCCGCACTGCGTGCTCAGCAGAAGCTCGTCGATGGTCGCTGGATCCTCCTTCTTCCCTGATCAAGTTTGACTGTTACGATTGCATTTACTTCCATTCGTCGGGTTGTTTGCCCTCGAGCACGTACTGACCCTCTGGATCAAAGGTGACGTTTTCTGCATCCCTAATGGCGCCCTTGATGTACTTTGTATGGCTGCCGTATGCCAGTAGCTGATTGGACTCTTGATGCAGCAACTCGACCCTTGTGAATGCGAGAGTCTTGCCCATGCTGATGAGATGGGCCTGTACATTGATCGTGCTTCCTGCAGTGCCTGCAGTCTTGACGTAGGTGGTGTTGATATCCGTGCTGACGCCCGTTGAATAGAGGCCCTTGGAAGCGATGGCTAGGGATCCCATGGTATCGGTGAGTGTGGCGATGCATCCGCCATGCAGGGAGCCGAGGCGGTTGACGTTGTGCTTGCCAATGGTAAACGTGCCTGCCACAAAGCCCGGTCGAGCACTGTTGATCTTGAGTTGGGGAATGGTGACTGCATCGTGACCCGAGAAGGACTGGAACGAACGACAGATGCGCTGCACGAAGCGCAAACACGCCGAGGGTGGAGTGACCGTCATTATCGTTGCACCGAGCCAGGAGAGGGATTGAGAGAGAGATGGTGTCTGTGCGCCAACCAAGGCGCGGGCGGATCGGGTCGATCAAAAACAGCGCGAAATTGGCCGATGCGGGCGTACAAAGCTTCGGTTCGGCAGAGGCGGTGATTTGCGCGCGCGTCGACGTGGGGGAGCCCAACCCATCCACCCCTCCCCTCCCTTGGAGCCTCAACACTGCAACCCACAAAGCCGCTTCCAACCCACACACTCGGTCCAAACACTGCATCTGCTAGCAGTCAAGCGGTGTGGTGTGGGTACAAGTGAAGAAGAGGAGGCAGGGTGGTGTGGGTGAGTGCAGAGACGCGCGTGGGTAGGCGCTGGATTTTCCCCCACGTTTCTCTCTGTACGACGTTGCGGGGGAGAGAGGGATGCGCAAAAGTGCGGAAGCTGCGCACCATGCCGCACGCCTTGTGCACCCCCCCACTCTCTCGGTTCGTTGTCCTCCCCTCTTTTGCCTGCCCCCCGCGCAACCCCACTTTGCCGCCCCGCGCGATATCGCCACGACAACCCTCCCCCCCGCTTCAAGGATATATACCCGTAAGCCCTGTTTCCCCTGTTTCTCCTGCCTCCCTCTCTCATCATCTTCCCATCCCTCGCACCTACTGTTCGGCAACGATGACACAAACCACCAACGGATACCAGGCTGCGCCGCTCAACGGAGGCGTGTGGACGCCACTGGCGACACCGTTCCTCGCGGACGAAGAAATCGACTATGCCGCATGGAAGACGCACGTCCTCCGTCTGGCCGGTTCCGGCTCGGGCCTCGTCATCATGGGCACCAACGGTGAAGCGATCCACCTCTCCACGCCGGAACGGTTTGAGCTCGTCCGCTCCGCACGCGAGTACCTCGCCGAAGCCGGTCTCTCCTCGACCCAGATCATCGCTGGTACAGGCACGGGCTCTGTCAAGGAGACGGTTGCCAACTGTCGCGATGCGGCCCGAGCGGGTGCGGATGCAGCCATCGTGATCCTGCCCGGCTACTTTGCAGGCGCCATGGCCAAGGACCGTTTTGCCGTCAAGCAGTTCTTCACCACGGTGGCCGACCAGTCACCCATCCCGGTGATGGTGTACAACTTCCCCGCCTGCGTCGGCGGCGTCGACCTCGACTCGGACCAGCTCATCGAGATCGCCCAACACCCCAACATCTGCGGCACCAAACTCACCTGCGCCTCCATCGGCAAGGCCTCTCGCGTGGCGGCGGCCATCACCAGACCCGGATTCCACGTCTGGAGCGGCTTTGCAGACATCATCATCCCCGGCATGATGGCTGGCATGAACGGCGTCATCGCGGGATCGGGCAACATCATCCCCCGAACCCTCGTTCATCTCTACAACCTCACAAAGCAGGCGATCGATGAAAAGGACTGGACCAAGTTGCAGCAGGCTCAGGAGGTGCAGAAGATCGTCAGCCACGCTGACTGGGTCCTGTTCAAGGCAGGGATTCCGGGTACCAAGGCGGCGCTCGAGAGGTGGTACTACCCCGCAGGCGTGTGCAGGATGCCCCTCCAGCCGGCAAGCAAGGAGGTCAGAGCAATGCTTGAGGCTGAACTCCAACAGGCACTCGAGTTCGAACGCCAGCTCGAAATCAAGGCCAACGTCACCCCGGCCAAGCCCTAACCTGTTGCCTTCCTGCCGCACATCGCACCAATGCAATGCAGACTCGTTTCCCCATGCACACATCTCTCGAGTCGAAGAATACCGATTCCAGTCATCGGAATGGAACGTAGGCTAGGATTGCAGACGTGTCCAAACGCGCTGGGCGAGATCGAGGAACGCCGTTCGGATGAGATTGTCCTGTACCTGAGTCTTGCCGTCCGCATCCACGGATTCGAGTGTCTTCCGAAGCGTCACGGGTGTGCCCCTGTCGCCTCCCGCACTCACATGCGGCTGGAGCGGAATCCTGGCGAGCACCTCGATCTTCTGCTTCTCCGCATACCGCTCCACCGCCGCTGCATCACCAAACAGCTCGAACGCGCGACCGGTGTCGGGGCTGATAAAGTGGCTCATGTTGAGCACGAGCCCGGCGACGGGCACGTTGGTCTTGCGAAACATGGCCACGCCCTTGCGCGCGTCGAGCAGCGCCACTTCCTGCGGCGTCGTCACCACCAGCGCCGCATCCACCTCTACCAGCTGCGCGAGCGACAGAGCCACATCGCCCGTCCCCGGCGGCATGTCGATCACCAACACATCCAACCCACCCTCCTCCCCACCGGTCCGCGCCGCGTGAGGATCCTGTCGCCAATCCACATCGAACAACAACTGCTGCGTCGCCTTCATCACCATCATCCCCCTCCATGCCACCACCCGCTCCTCCTCCCCATCCGCGTCGGCTCGTGTATTGCCTAGGAGGAACCCCATCGACATGCACCTCACACCGTGGCTGGTGAGTGGGATCAGCGCACCGTCGCGCGTGAGCTCCGCCTCGCCCATCCCCTCGAGCCCCATGAGCTTGGGCACGCTCGGCCCAAAGATGTCCAGGTCCAGCAGTCCCACCCTCAGCCGACGCGTGCCAGGTAGTTGCGTCAGCGCGAGTGCCACCGCGAGGTTCGACGAAATTGTGGATTTGCCCACCCCACCCTTGCCGGACGAGACGCACACGACGTGCTTGACGTGTGGGATGCGGCGTGGTTGCGGCGGTCCACCGCGGCGTGGCATGGTCGGTGGAATGCGCTGGTTGTTGCGCGGCAGCCCGAGCGGGTTCTCGTGCGAGCGCGAGGTGCTTGTACTTGCCAGTGTCCGACGCAATGGGCCGGCGAGCGGGATGGCGGTGCGCGATAGACCCACGTGAGTGAAAGGCACCGGGGCCACAGTACGTGCCATACCACGCCTTGTTGTTTGCGCCAACATGCCGAGCGTGCAGAAGGTGGAGAGAGAAGTGAGGATAGAGGACAGCAGAGGAAGAGAAGAATCGCAGCCTGTCAAAATGACAAAGAGCGCCTGTACGACTTCCGAGTGCCGAGCGCGCCAATTGCAGAGCTCAGCCTCCACATTTCTCCTCTCTGTGGGGGTCGTACAGAGTGCATGTTCCCGGATGGCCATCATCACCTCAACCCTAGAGACCGTCACTACAAGCTAGCCTTATTCAGACACTATCGAAGTGGCCTGAACCCATGACGAAGACTGCGATCACCTTGCACCGCCCATAGCCGCCGCCATGGCGCCTCACAAGCGCTCCAACTCGGCATCGTCCAATCCGGCAACCCCCACCAAGAAGCTCAAGGCGCCGCACCAGTCCGCGCTCACCTCGTTTTTCATCAGCCCCTCCGCCGCATCCAAGCCGAAGCTTGCCGCTGAACCCACCTCACCGATATCCGAGACCGCCCGAGGAAAGCAAAGGGCCCAAGTTGGGGACGTTGTTTTGGCTGCAACGTCGCAGGAGGAGAAGGATGCGCAGTTTGCCGCCGAGCTTGCGGCGCAGGATGCTGGCGTTTCGGTGGAGGACCACCGAGCCCGTATGAGAGCTGATGAGGATATGGCCAGGCGGCTTCATCTAGAGTGGTCCGGAGACCCCGCGCCTAGCGACGGCGCTGCTGCAGGCGCCTCGAAATTCGAGCCTGCTTCTCACGCGATGGATGCTTCGGCGCCGCCTTCGCCATCCAAGAAGCCACCATCAGCGGCCAAACCAGTCGATCTCGTCGCCTTGGACGCAGCGATCGAGGCGATTCCACTTGGCGACGACATCTTTGTGTACGACCCTTCGGCGGTCGATACATCTGCGTGGCCGCATGTCGCGGGCAAGCACGGCGAGCTCGTACCCACAACGCCGTATGCGCTGCTGACGCACGCGTTTGTGCTCATCTCGGCCACGCGCTCGCGGCTGGCTATCACGACGCTCCTCACGAATCTGCTGCGCACGGTGCGCGCGCACGATCCCGATTCGCTGCTGCCGACGGTGTACCTGGTGAGCAACCACATCGCACCGCCGTACGACGGCGTCGAGCTCGGCCTGGGCGGGTCGATCGTCAACAAGGCCATCAAGTCGGTCACGGGCAAGTCGGCGCGCTTCCTCAAGCAGGTCTGGGACAAGACGGGCGATCCGGGCGACGTGGCGTATGAGGCCAAGAAGGACGTCAAGGCCCTCGTGCGTCCGGCGCCCATCACCGTGCAGCGGCTGTTTCAGAACCTGCACAGCATCGCACGACTCAGCGGCACGGGCAGTGCCAACCAAAAGCTCGGCGTGGTCACCAAGCTGCTCGTGGCGAGTCGGGGCGAGGAGACGCGCTTCCTTGTACGCACGTTTATCAGCCATCTGCGCATCCAGGCGGTGCGAACCACCATCGCCACCGCACTCGCGCGCACCTTTGCGCTCGTCGAGCACTCGACAACCTTGGCACCGCCCAGCAATGATAAAGAGCGAGAGCGCGCCAACATGCTGCTCGTCCATCCGAGCGAGCGCAACGGCATCCTCGCCAATGCAACCAAGCCCAAGGAACGCCAGGATCCGCAGCGTCTCGTCCTCATGGAGCGGCTTGCTCGAGCCGAAAAGCTCGTACGAGAAGTGCGTGCTCGCCACCCGAACTTTGGCGTGATCGTACCGTCATTGCTGCGTTATGGATTGGCGGGGCTGTCGGAGCATGTGCCGCTGCGCATTGGCACGCCCATCTCGCCCATGCTCGGCTCGATCACGCGCTCGCTCGGCGCGATGCATGCCAAGCTCGGCGCGCGCGCTTTTGTGTCCGAGTTCAAGTACGACGGTCAGCGATGCCAGATCCACGCCATCTACGTGCCCAGAAGCGCCGGCCCCGAGGCGAGGCGCAGTGTGCGCGACGATACCGCCAGCAGCAACGGCGGCGTCAAGTGCGGCAAGTGGGTGGGCACCAACGGCGAGGTGTATGTCAGGCTCTTCTCGCGCCATCTGGAAGAGATGACTGAAAAGTACCCGGACATCACCGACATGGTGCCGCTGCTCATGGGGCAGCAGCTCGAGGCCGAGGCGCCGGCAGAGCGGGAGAAGGTGACTTCGTTCATAATGGACGCCGAGGTGGTGGCGATGGACCTGGATGGGCGGCTGCTTCCGTTCCAGACGCTGGCGAACCGCAGCCGCAAGGACGTCAACCTGCACGAGATCAAGGTCAAGGTGGGCGTCTTCGCGTTCGACCTCATGTACCTCGACGGCGATTCGCTGCTCAAGTCGTCATTCCGCACGCGGCGTCGGCTGCTGCACACGCGCTTCCCGCCGCTGTCGCCGCAAAGCCCGCTGATCGCGCGGTTCGCACACGTGCGCTCGTGCGAAAGCACCGATGCAGACCAAGTGGCCCGCTTCTTCGCGCAGGCGCAGGAGTACAAGTGCGAGGGCATCATGGTCAAGTCGCTCGACCATCACTGGGAGGCACCGCGCCCGAGCCACCAGAACGGTGTCGATGAGCCAGTGGAAGAGGAGGAGGCAGAGGAAGACGAGGAGGACGACGATGACGATGGCGAGAACGACAGCGCACCACCAAATGCGCGGCTGCACAAGTTGGCAGACGTGGTGGACGACGACCTGGCGATGGACAACGAAGACGAAGCGGTAGCCACACTCGAGGCGGGGCGAGGTGCGAGCCACGTAGCAGGCGAGGCGGGCAAGGGGGTCAACGGACGGGGCAAGGCGCTGCTGTCGACGTACGAGCCGGACAAGCGGTGCGAGTCGTGGCTCAAGGTGAAGAAGGACTACGTGGATGGACTGGGCGACTCGCTGGATGTGGTTCCGATCGGTGCCTGGCATGGGATGGGGCGCAAGGCGACGTGGTGGTCGCCGATGCTGCTGGCGCTGTACGAGCCGGGGACAGGCGTGCTGCAGGCGGTGTGCAAGTGCATCTCCGGCTTCACCGATGCCTTTTACAAGGAGCTCAACGTGCGGTATGCGGAAGGGAGCGAATCGTGCGTGCGTGCACGGTACGGCGAGCCGCCTCCGTTTGGCTACGAGGTCGAGACGGGCAACCTTTTTCCAGACGTCTGGTGGCGACCGAGCGAGGTGTGGGAGATCCGCGGTGCGGATGTGACGGTGAGCCCCAACTATACGGCGGCGATCGGGCTTGTCAACGAGGAGCGTGGGCTCTCGATCCGATTTCCGCGCTTCATGCGTCGGCGAGAAGACAAGACGGTGGAGCAGGCCAGCACACCCGCCATGCTGGCCAAGATGTACTTTGAGCAGCAAAAGGCTGCACCGGCACCCGATGCGCGCGACGACGACGACGACGACGAGGCTCCACGCAAGCTTGCCGTGGACGATGGCTTTGAATTCTAGATTGCCTTGTCGTCGCCATGCATGAGCGACAAAATGAGGGGGCCTATGGCTCCGATTGTGCCGAAGCGAGATTGGCCGCGAGCGAATGAGAATGCGACCGCGGCAGAGGAAAGGAAAGCTGCAGACGCGGGAATGCCGCCACCGTCTGCAACGAATTCCTGGGCGCGTGATTGGCGTCTTGACACAAAAGCAGGCGGCAAGGGATTGGACCTCGCAGCAGCTGCCGTCGGAAAATGGCCTCGAGGGACCCTGCCAAGAAGGGCCGCATCGAGGCGATACGGAACGAGGCGACCGCTACATCCGAAACCGATGCAGGCCCGGATCCCCACCTGGTCGCTAGTGGAGAGACCCAGGGGGGCCTTTGTTCTCGTTGTGCCCTCATTGTGCTCGTTGTGAGATCAGCCCAGTGATGCCGGCTCGCTCGGCTCTTCCGAACACACACACGAACACACACAGAGGACACACCCATCGGCACGCTTCCGATCGCAGCGGAGGGCTTCACCGGAAATGCACCGAAAAAGGTGCACGACAGGCGGAGGGGAGAAGCTGCCAATCTCGCGCACTCGACTCGAGCTGAGCATGTGTGCGTGCGTGTGTGCGTGTGGCTGAGGCTGCAGGCGCGTGCATTTGACTGCAGCTCGCCTCAGCCAAAATGTGCTGCGAGGCCAAAGCTGCAGGTGCAGGTGGGGCGCGCGTCGTCGATCCTGGCCTCGATTTTGTCCCTCTGGCTTTGCCCTCCGTGCCTGAGCTGACCTCGCTTTTGTCCACAATGCCAACATTGCAGGTATTGCACTTGCACTTGCACTTGCACTTGCACTTGCAGCCGTTGTGTGACGAAGAGGATGGATCGAGGTCAAGCTTTCGAGGGTGCCTTGAGGACAGGGCGAGGCGAGGCGGTTCACATGCTTAATTGCACTCCGCCTTATCTTTCGATGGCTAGGGTCCGTTCCAAGCGCAGACGAGCTTGCGAGCAGAGGTGGAGAGGGAGGGAGGCAGACCAACACGGGCGGGCGGATGTGCCGTGGCAATCGAGGCCTGCAAAAGTGTCGATTGATTTCTTGAATTTTCAGACACAGGCGAGCCAGCGCGTCCCGAACGCACGGCTCCATGTGCCGAAATGTCCACGCCCACGCCCACGCCCCTGCACTTATCAGCCGCGCGCGCTGCTGTTGGCATTTTGTGAGAGGGCACTGATGCAGTGCTGAGCCAGCTGGGTTGGTTGGGTTGATTGGTTGGTAGCAACACCGATTGGCGAGCGGGCGTCGCTATCTCTATCGCTCTCGACGGTCATCATCGCACATCTGTCCGCTCGCCTCGCTCGCAATTCGGCGCCGCCGATTCGTCTCGGCTCGCTTCCCACGCGCTGTCTTTGCCTTGAGCGTTCTGGGCTCTGCTGGGCTCTGCTGGGCTCT
>AWNI01000038.1:465874-489288 GCA_000517465.1 Moesziomyces aphidis
GCAGCAGCAGCAGCAGCAGCAGTAGCAGCAACAACAACAATGGCAACGGCAATGGCAACGGGCTCGAAGCCTCTTCCAGCTCCTCCACCACTCGACCTCGTCGCTCCAAGGAGCGGCGCACGCCACCCAGACTATCGCGCTCATGGGCCGCAGCACGCGTCCTCCCTTCGCTCGACGAGGTCCAGTCGCGGCGTCACGATCCCGTCATCGTCACATCCGCCGACAAGCTCCTCACAAGAGGCATCTCCGAATATACCCTTCTCCCAAAGATCCTCGGTCGCGGCAAGTTCTCCAGCGTCTTTCTCGCCTCCAAGCCCCACGGCCCCACCGGAGATCCTCAGCTCTTTGCCATCAAGCATACCCCGCTCTTTCCCCATCATCCCTTGATCGCAACCCGCCTCCTCCGCGAGCCCACGCTGCTAGCTGAACTGCCTCCCCATCCAAACCTCGTCAACGTCTACGAGACAATACGCACCCCCGGCCACTTCTACCTCGTCGAAGAGTATCTCGACGGATACGTCACCCTCGAGGCTCTCCTCCCCATGCGCTCCGAACAGTCGCCGCCCCATCACCCCATCTTGCCCACCGGCGTCGCCAATTGCATCCTCGACCAGCTCCTCTCCGCCGTGCACGCCATCCACCATCCGCTTCAGATCTGCCATCGCGACATCAAACCCGAAAACATCCTCGTACATCCAGATACCCTCCAGCTCAAGCTGCTCGACTTTGGCCTCGCCACCCACTTCAGCCGCAGCGACGCAAAGCTCTCCACCTGCTGCGGCAGCCCCGCCTTCCACTGCCCCGAGATCGTCACCGCTCTCCGCAACCCCGTCGGCACCGTCCACTACTGGGGGCCCGAGGTCGACGCATGGACGTGCGGAATCACCATGCTACGTCTGCTCACCGGCGTCCGCTATCCCATCGGCGCCTCCCACACCAGCGTACGCTCCATGGCCATCCGTGCCCAGCGCGCCGTCGCCACCATCCACGATCCAGAGCTCCGCGACCGCGTCGCCAAGCTGCTCGAGATCAATGGCGAGCGTCGTATGCGCTACTTTGACGAACTAGTCAAGGCGCTCGACTCGTCCACCGACGAGCCCCACCGCGGTGTCAAAGACTTCAAGAGCACCACCTACATCCCCGTCGAGCCGCAGCACAAGATGAACCTTCCGCTCGTCGTCGGCCCAGCTGCCGAGGCGGCGCTCACCTCGCCTCTTCTGCCCAGCGGCGCCACTCCGACTGCTTCAAAGCGCACGACTCCGATGAATTCGCGTCCGACTTCGCCCACCTTCGCCAACGTTGACGTCTCGGATGCCAACCTCTCGCCCGCTCCCAGCCTCCTGCTCAGCAACCCGAGCTACCAGCCGCCTCAGCGCGTGCTTTCCTACATCAAGTACTGCCTCCGATGCGCCGGCATCCTCTATCACTGCTGGCCCGACATGAGCTCTAGCGCCAGTCTTCCACCCACGCCCGGTCCCTTCGACGCGGCCTTCCAAGACTTCAACAACGCCAATGCGCCTGCAGCCGGTGCCGGTGCCGGTGCCTCCGCCTCGGGCTCTTCAGCGTCTCGCACCGGCGACACTCCCGTGTCTGCCCAGTCAGAAGGATGCGTCGTGCCCGCCACACTTTCGCCCAGCACGCCGTTTCCCATCCAAGCCGCCCGATCCGAGCGCGATCCGTACTCGCACATTCACATCTTTGAGTGTGTCCTCGAGCTGGTCGATCCGCCCGCAGACCAAGCCGACGAGGAGCCTCAGAGCCTGGTGCAGTCCATCTTCAGCGCGCTCAGCTTCGGCAGACGCCCCGCCAATCGACGTTCGCTCTCTACACCACCCAAACCCGAAAGCTTGCGCGCCGCCGGCATGCCAAGGCCACCCGGTACGCCCGCCGATGCTCCGGTCTCAGGCTCCAGCAGCACATCAGGAAAAGCAGGCGATGTCAAGTGCCTCACCTTCTACCTCGTCCTCCGCTTCCCACGACGCCCCTCTGGACACGTCAGCTTCGTCGGCTCGCGTCCATCGTACAGCCGCTCCTCCAGCGTCGCCGGTCGCTCCCAGCGTACACGCTCGCGAGCCTCGTCTGCCGTAGGAGCCGAACGAGACGCGCGCGAGCTTCATCGCGATGCCAGCACCGACAGTCTGGCTCGCCTTGGCAGACTGCACAACGCGCACAACGAGTTTGCTGCCGCCATCCACCCGTCGCGCAAAGCGATGATCGACTCAAATCACACCACGCCTCGCGCAAGTCGTACAGCGAGTCCCGCTCATGCGCATGGCAATCTCAAGAAACGCGATGGCAGTCTGGCATCCCATCGTGACGGCGACCGTCATCGACGAGATCCCCACGAGCTCGAACGCAGCAGCCTCGGACTCACCATCGAGACGTCCCCAGAGCTGCTCCGCCTCGCTGCCAAGCAGGGTTCGGCGCAGAACAGTCCGTCTCCCCAGTCGGCTCCTAATTCGAGGGCGACCAGCCGTGCACGCTCGCGCAAGTCGAGCCGAGCTCGTGGCCTGAGCGCCTCGCATCGGAGTCATGCGTCCAACAAGGTCTTTGTGCATGTCACCGACACGCGTGCTCTCGATGCGGTTCGCAAGGCGCTCAGCATTGGCGGCACCACCACCGACTACAATCCTGACATCGAGCCCGACTACGATGACGCCGGCGCGCTCTGGGCAAGCCCAGACTTGCGTGCGCGTGAAGCTGTGCTGGGAGAGGACTCCGATACCGGCTTTTCTGCCGGTGCGCTCGATCTCAAGTTGCGCCGCCCTGGCTCGACTCGGCGCCGTCACGCCTCGTATCGCTTGACTTCGGGTCTTGCTGGAGCCGCGAACGAGGATGCAGACGTCGGTGAGACACCTACGACTGCTTTCCGCCCGACGTGGTCCGAGATACCAGCGGGCGCAGGGAAACAGCGCAGCACCATATCGCATGGTAGCGACGATCACGAGCAATACTCCCGAGGTCGCTCACTGGGTCCTGCGGGCAGCGTCTCCGCACCGGCTGCAAGCATTCCCTTCCCAGAGAATCCCCCTCGTCTCCGGGCTTCGTCGAACCTTGCTTTCGACGTCGTGCAGGAAGAGTCATCGCCCTCGACCACGGCTCAGTCGGCTTCCCAGTCTCGAACTATGGTCGACTTGCGGGAGAAGGTGGGTGCTATTGCGACCGCCTCAGCTCCGAGCGAACCTCTTGCCACCGATCATGCCGATGATTTCGATTTGTCCGTCACGCTTGCGTCTCTGGCGGCCTTGACCGGCGCCTTCTCACGCGAAGATCAGCCGTCGAGCTGGGACGAAATCACCAAGCTAGTCTCGGCAGTCACATCGTACTTGCTTCGCCTCCAGGGCGACGATCTCGGACGCTTTACGCAGGAGCTCGACACGCTCTCCTTTGATCTTTTCAAAGCCCTGACTCCGATAGCCGGTGTGGTCGATCGACCTTCGGGCAGCACGGTCCGGACTGCAGCCATGGCACAGCGTCTGCTCGACCTGCTTGGAGAGAATGCATCGTCGCGCGAGGTGTACCTGGCAGTCGACACTCGATGCGGCGAGATGCTCGAGACGCAACCGCTCTACGTCGAGCTCGTCGCGAGCGGCGAGATGGCATGGAGTTCAGCGGCCGAGACGATCTATCTGATGCGGCTGTTGAATACGGTGCTTCCGCGCATCCGCACCAAGAAGCCGCAGGGCTTCTCGCCCGTCTTTGGACGTCTGCCGCAGTGTCTCATGCTCGGCCTTGACGCCGTATCCGGAGTGGCTGAGGCGGCGTGCCAGAGACTCGCCGACGAGGCGATCAAGACATGTTGCTCGACGGCTCTCATCGTCGCGGACTGGGAGCTGCACTGCATGGGCACGTGCGAGAGGGAGCCGGTGCGCAAGACGTCGCGAGAGGTGCTCGGCCGCTTCCTCCAGGGCGTCACCGTGTGTCTGCCGCATCTGGACGGCGCCAAGCGCGCATTGGCCGAGGAGCTGTTCTTCTCGCAGAATCCGCGCTATGCACTCGCGCGCGGAGCCGAGGCAAGTTCGGTCAAGCGCAACGAGTCGCTTTTCGCCGAGATCTCCAAGACGCTCTCGTCGCTCGAGGTGGACTTGGGCTCGATCTGGTCGAGCGCGCTGGCGAGCATGGCTCGCGCTCCCGAGGACGACGACACGCGCGAGACGCTCTCGGCGCTGGGCGTGGCAGGCTTTGTGCTGCACGTACACCTGCTCTACTCGGGGTATGCGCGAGACCGCCCGTCCGAGTGGAAGGGCGTGCGGGCCCAGACGCAGCTCGAAGCTGCGCTGCCCGTGGCGCTGCTCGCGCTCGGCGACCAGACCAAGGCAGCGGCCTCGCCGGAGCTCGACGAGGGCAAAGAGGACGCGCTGGCGGACACGAGCCTGGTGTGGATGCAGTGGTGCATGCACGGGCTGGAGCGCGACGCTTCCACAAGCCGGTACATCCTGTCTGCCGACTTAGCCTCGTGCTTGGCGCAGACTCTGGCTACACAGAGCGTCATCTCGCCAAGCCCATCGGCGCGGCTGATCCGCTTCAAGCTGCTGACGAGTCTGCTGGTGGATCGGTGCGAAAAGGCGGTGAGCGTCCGGGTTCTGGGCCAACTGATCAGCGAGTCGCCGTTTGCACAGCTCCGAGCCGGAGCCATCTCGATCCTTCGCACTGCGCTTGCCGCGTGGACGGCGCCGATGCAGGCGGGCCATGACAGCGACGAAGTGCCTGTGCAGAGCATCGTGGCGTTGCTGGGTCAGATTGCTGTCGTGCCAGCAAGGCTACAGCTGACCGACGGTGGAGATTCAGCAGAACACAAGCAGGCGCAACTCGAAGCGGTGGCAGAAGAGAGTACGGGTTTGATCGAGACGCTCTCGCTCCTGTACACCCTCGAGACGCAGAAGAAGGCCGGCGTTTCGAGCCCGGCACTCGACGGTATCGTCAGCGGAATCGACGGATACAAGGCATCCTTTGTCGAGCCGCTCGCTGCGGTGGTGGAGGGACTGAGCTCGGAGCCCAACGCATCTGGTGACAGCGCGGCTCAGCAGCGCATGCAGCTCCAGCTGGTGCAGAGCGCACTGCATCGTCTTCATTCTTTGTAGTCGTCGCATCTTAGTGGATTCACGAAATCTTACGAGCTTTTCTTTTGGCATTTGTATGAAGGAGTGGAGGCGCAATTGGGTTGAGGGGATCCACTGTGCGAAGATGTGCGGGTTGTACGATGGAGTGGCGGGATTGTGAAGGTCTATTGGCTGTCGTCGTCTTTGTCTTTGACCTGTTTGATGCCTGGGTAGACGATAGCTTGAGCGGCAAGGATTGCGGGGACTGCGACTTCGAGGATGGCGTGTGGGCCGAGGGGGTATGAATTCGAGGTATGTTTGCTGAGACGTTCTGCGTAGAGGGTAGCATAGAGGGCTGCTGCAACGACGGGCTGTATGACAGCTGTGATCTTGAATGTTCCAGCGTAAGTCTTGTTGCGGTAGTTGAACCAGGCCTGAGCTAGTTCCCCCGAGTGTTTGAGCGAAGCACCAATAGCAGCAAACACAATAAAGGCTGCTTGGAGTGTTGAAGAGGTGCCGGCTTGCTGTGTTCCCAGTGCATCGTCGATAAAACACTCATCGTGAGATGCCCAGTGGAGAACTCGATCATCAGTGGCGATTTGAAACACCACAATCAGCGCAAAGATCTACACCAACACCCCCGTCAGCCAGTGATTCTGCAAGATAAGGAGGGGGGCAGGGCTTACCAGATAGAATGGGCTTTTGTTGATCGATTGGGCGACGGCGATGGATGAGCGTTCATGGCGCGTCAAACGGCGACGACGAAACGCCAATGGATTGCGTTTCCACCACTTGGCCACGGAGAACTTCGGTGGTCGTTCAAGGTGCAGGATCGTCGGTACTTGGTACACAAGGTAGACAAGTCCGAGCAGATAGAAGAAGAGCTCGACGACCGAAAACTTTGCGTCGGCAAACACTGGTCGAAGTAGCCAGATGATAAAGCCGCCGACGTGGAGTAAGACGTGCGCCCATTGGGCTTCGATCCACAGCCCGGTGCTCGTGGCACGTGTGTACCAGTACACGAACAACACTGCTCGATGTCAGCTCCAAGTTCAAAGGGTCAGGGTGGAGGGCAGGGACTTACGAATCGGATCGGCAAACTCGTTCCACACTAGCGTGGCGAGACTGCTGGCGACTAGTCGACCCGGTCGGTCGGACGCATGGTAGCGATCTCCCGTCATGAACCCTGTTGAACCTCAACGTGAGCTTGAGTGAACTCCACACGCAAAAGCAAAGGTCGTAAGTACTTACTGTCCATCGAGGTGGCCATGCCCATGTCAGCGATGATGTTGGCCACGATCTCCTTGTCGCCCTCCTCGCCCTTCCCGAGCGGAGCAGGTCTGGGGCGGTAGAACGTCGTCGACGCCGACTCTGCCAGCGACGCACGCGCCACATGGTGAGCAGACAGATAGATGCTCCAGTCGAACTCCATGTACTCCCTCTTGTCGTCCAGGCTGACGGGCGGGATCTCGCACTGCGCACTGGCGTTGCTCCTGAGCGCCTGTGCCAGCGGCTCGCCCGGCAGCGGCACGTGCTTGGGGATGCGTCGCTTGGAGTGAACTGTTCCGAGCAGATGCATCTGCGTGAGCACGGGCGCATAGTAGTGCGCCTCTTTATCCGCTTCCGGTGCGAAGGTGAGCATCGTCTCGAAGGGGTGTTGGCGGTACGCACGTTCGCACAACCCCCCTACGCGCGTACTGCACGCATGAGCCGCACCCACCTGCGCCGAAAAGTGCTGCGCCTGGTATGTGGCATTTTCGAAGACGTCGACGGAGCGGACGATGCCAATGCGGCTGCGGGTGCGCACGTGCGGGACCATGATGTCCCCGCGATAGCCCAGCAGCTCCGGCATCCCTTCTGGCTGCGTGTCGGCCGAGATGACGGGATGGAGGAAGCGCAGTTGGGCAGGATGCGCACTGAACATGGCGCTGGCGCGGTCCATGTTGATCGTAGAGGCCATTGGGTCGCCGTTGGCATTGGCGCGGAACCAGGGCGAAGGAACGAGCTCGAGCAGCGGCGTGCTGACGCCCACATCGGCCAGCGCCGTATTGAGGTCGCTCTCGGCCGGTCGTAGCGTCGCATCCTTCCTGCGAGGCAGCATCGGCTGCCCCGATCCAAAGATGTAGGATACGTTGCGGAACGTACCCAGCTCCGACGCTTCGTTCTCGGGCACCGAGAGGCTGAATGTAGCGCGCAGCGACGACGGGCCGAGGTTGGGCGTGTACAGCGGCGCGATGGGCACGCGCAGCGGGATCGACGTGTGGACCTCGTCCGCAAGGGTAAGATCGCCGCCGATCTGACCCTCGTAGACGATCGCTTCGGTGCGGGTGTAGTTGTCGAGCGACAGCAAGCCGCTCTGTTTGGGCAGGACGGTCTCGACGAGCTCCCAGGGCGTGTCGCGCTCGGGCAAGCTGCCACCGCGCGCGAGAAGGTCGGTGACGTCCTGCCACACGGTTGCGTGCATGTGGAACGTGGAGCGCGCATCGATGAGCGGATGCACCTGCGAGGCGTTGAAGCGCTGCGCATGATGCGAGGCGAGCGCATGGTGTCGCGTAGGATACATTGTGTCTTTGATAATCTGGCGCGCCAGATACCCGATGCCCAGGACGACGGCGCCGCCCAACAGCGTCAGCAGCACCACAGCAGTGACCGCACAGCAGTGCAGTCCACCGCCGCCAGAGCGCTTCTTGGCGGCGCCATCGACTGGGATGGACGACTCGTGGAAGACGAGCGGCTCCTGCTGCTCTGCGTCCATGTTGCGACGATGGTCGGGCTTGGTGGCCTCAACTCAGCTCGGCTCGAGATGAAGGTGGGAAAATCCAGGGTCCAATCGGGATCCGGTTCGGGAAGCACGCGTTGTGGGCGGGCCGCTACGACAAAATCCTCGAGATGCCGACCAGAGTCGACGACGATGGAGGAAGCTCATCAGGATGCGTCGCTTCGGACCAATGCGCAGAAAGCTCAGTCGGCGGATAATCATGCATGAGGCGACGAGAAAGGACAGGCCGACGCGCATCGGATCCGTCCGGTCCATATTGAAGATTCATGCGAAGTGCGGACGACTTCCGCCGGACGACTAATTTCGCAGAACAGGCAAAGACGGACGCAATCCATTTCGGCGGCACTCGGCACTCGGCTCATCCGCTGACGAGCCGCTGACGATAGATCGGCCGTCGGGAATGCCGCGACGCGTCCCTCGATCGGGAACGAAGTTGCGATGCGACCGATTCGATCGACCGATTCGATCCAATCGATCCACTCGATCGTCCGCTCCTGTACATCAAGTGAAGTCCAAGGCAACCGGATGTCGGCGCAGTGGGTTGATGCCAAAGTGGGCGTCGCAGTTGTAACGGCTTCGACTGCGATGTGTCATTGTTCCTCGATGCTGCATATGAGGAAACGGAAAGCCATTGTCACAGCCCAATCTGGCAGCGAGATTGCCGGATCGGCAGGTCATGCGACTAAATCCACTCTGCCATGTTCGACAGCATTTGCGGAGAGGACTGCGGGGGGACGTTGACCGGTACAGGTCGCGTTCGCCGGTGGTGGCGGTGGTGTGTCAAGGTTTGGATCGACGCTAGCGTGTGTGTTGACCTCGGCAAGCTCGGTTATCTACTTGTTCTGCGGCGGCGTGGGGTAAGGGTCGCCGGTGGCGTAGCAGCCATTACAGCCCCTCGACGCGATCCCACTGGTGTGGTTCAGGATCGTGCAACTCCAAAGCCCACCGCTGCTTGCTATACCTTTGCAAAAGAGGCGCTTCACCCCACCTGACGCCCCAAACATAGCCTTTGCACCCTGCACGAAGGTGGGCGGCTCGCCGAAGAGGGGTAGAAGCCCGCTCGTTGTCGTTGCGCCCTAGCGAGCCGTGCTACGTCTTCGTAGCTGCTCTGCAGTACTATATATGGGCAGCTTTCGTGAGTCGGAGCGCATGAACAGCACCATCCATCAATTTTCCAGGCTCGTCCAGCTTGTCGCTCCTCCGTCCTCCGTCCAACACCCTTACCCTCCAAGACATCCAGCCATGCGTTCCTTCTTCTGGCAGGTGCTGACCGCTGGTCTGCTGGCCACCCCTATCTCCCTGGCCACTTGTCAGGCCCCTCCTCCTGGAGGCGTTGACTCTCTGGCCAGTGGAAACCATTGGGCTCCTCCGCCTCATGCTCAGCCAGGCATCCCCCCTTCGCCCCAGGGCCAGCCAGGCATCCCTCCTTCGCCTCAGGGCCAGCCAGGAATTCCTCCTTCGCCTAACGCTCAACCAGGCATCCCTCCCGCCGCTGGGCAGGGCAACCCTCCTGTTGGATCGGCTTTCAACCCGAGAGATGGGTGGGGAGGCTTCCAGCCCGAGTCTGGCTTCTCCGGTACGCCGACCAAGGCGCTCATGTACACGTACGTGCCAAAGTCGTTCAAGAAGGGCAACCCGGTCGTAGTTGGTGTGCACCACTGTGCGGGTACGGGTCCTGGCTACTTCCGCGAGTACCCGGACTGGCCCAAGGCGGCCGAAGAGAAGGGCTTCATGATGATCTTCCCCAGCTCGCCTGGTGAGACCGGTGCCTGCTGGGACGTTTCTTCCGCCGCTTCCCTCAAGCACAAAGGCGGTGGAGACTCTCAGACCATCGTCAACATGGTCAAGTACGCTCAGACCAAGTACGGCGCGAGCGACAAGAAGGTCTTCGTCGTCGGACACTCGTCGGGCGCCATGATGACCGAAGTGCTCGCTGCGGCCTATCCGGATGTCTTTGTCGCTGGTGCAGAGTACTCGGGTGTTCCAGCTGGCTGCTTCAAAACCAACAAGCAGGCCGGAGCTGATTGGAACAGTGCCTGCGCTGGAGGTAACGTTCGTGAGTCGCCCGAGTACTGGGGCCAGCAAGCCAAGGACATGTACCCCGTAAGTAAAACAACCTCGTTCTCGCTAATCTGGAAAGGATGGATGTGAAGCTAACCGGACTTGACTTTGTTTCGATGGGCGAATAGGAATACAAGGGCTCCTACCCCCGTATGATGCTGGTGCACGGCAAGGCGGACCAGACCATCAATTACGAGAACCAGGTCGAGGCCGTCAAGCAGTGGACTTACCTGCACCACCTCGACGCCAACAAGCCCACCAAGCAGTACGACGACGCCCAGAAACCCAACTACCACGTGTCCGAGTATGGCCACGACGTCCTCGCCATCTCTGCCGATGGTGTCACGCACGACAATCCTGCCAGGGTCGACCTCACCGTGCAGTTCTTCGGTCTCTGAGCGACAATCCACCCGCTGGAGAGTGCGACCGCATCGCCCCATGCACGTTGAGTACAGAAGAGTACCGTAGCTCCACACATCCTGACGTCTCGTCATACTAGCTAGTGCGACGTCGCAATATCATTGAGTCATGACTTCAGCGAAGGTTTGGGAGAGGCATGCAATGATGGAATGGAAATTGAGCTAATGGTGCATGTAGAGGGATTTCCGCTGGATGTGATGGCGAGGACGGGTAATGCTGACCTCGCTACTCGTATCTGAAGTTAGGTTATGATGTAATTGCAAACCGAAGCTTCGCGGAAGATGACAGCGGAGATCGTCCGGCGGTATCGCCGAGCGGGATGGGTCGAAGCTTCCTTGCGAACAAGTGCCGGGCTCTGTATGAGCAGGGGAGTGGGCCCGCAAGTTGCTTTGTTCGTCGACGGGAAGTGAGCAATTTTTCGGAACTCCGCGTCCAAGGGTCCAACGCCCAGGCACCGCAGCTCTGTGCAGCGGCTCGTCAGTTTCCGCCTGTCGAGGCGAGGGCTGTGCACCCAACGGAACGGACAGCCTTCGCCGATGCCATGCACTGGCGATCAATCTCTGCAACTCAGCCCGTGCTTCTACAGCGTAGAAGGCGGCCTCCTTACCCACCGTGTTGTGTCCGTTGAGCCGCTCCAACACCGCAGCCGGCTGCTCGGATCACTTCGCTCGGCTAGGAGTGCAGCTCTACCGGCACTCCGCCGACTCATCTCCCCGTTCCGTGATTCCGTTGGAGACCATTCTGCCTTGCCGTGGGCTGAGCCGGCGGTGGAGGCAGCACAAGCCCTCAGCCGTCGCTCCGCCAAGCTGCACCATCGACCGGCACGTTTCACGGAGGCTCTGACGTCCAGGAACGCTTCCACCTCGGTAGCTGTGACGTACCGCGCAGTTCCGCGACAATTCCTCCCCGAGGTTGCCAAACTTCGCACAAAGTACTTTGTTCTACATGACGACCCTCGCCACCGGCCTTTACACGTCCGTCAATCGTAGAAGCTAGCACATGCGGTACACGCAGAAACGTCCTCTACTCTTGAACACAGCCAGTCGAAGTGCGAGCTAGAACGTATAAAGCAGCCTCGATTCAGCCGTCAATCCATCCATTCTCGTCAGCAAACCATCCACATCCCAGTCCTTCTCGCATTCAGACTCGATCTCCTACACGCAGCAAACACAATGTCTTTCCCCAGGGCTCTCCTCCTCTCGGCTCTGCTCGCAGCCGCGACTGTCAAGGCAGCTCCGCTGAAGCGCGCCACTACCTGCAAGGTCGATTCTGGCCATTACGGCTCCATCACCATCAATGGTGCGGCGCTGAGCCTCGGCAATGATGGCAAGTTCGTCGTCGGCGGCCAACCCCAGCAATTCAGGGCTGGTATCTGTCAGACTCACAACGAGGACCCCAAGGGCTACACCATCGATACCATTGGATACATCGTCAACGCTTACGACGAGTCGCAGTGTCTCACCGCCAGCGCTCTCGACCAGACCGGCGCCACCTTCTCCTTCCAGGACTGCAAGCTCGACGCCAACCACGCCGACGCCACCCAAAACTTCGCTTGGACCCAGGACTACGTCGCCAACTTCGCCAAGCTCTACTTCAACGGCGAGTCGAACAGCTATGTCAACGACACCAGCCACTCTGCCTACAACCTCAGGGGCGAGGGAGGTGCCAACACCGATCTCATTGTTGGCTACAGCCTCAACAAGCCTCAGACCATCCCCGAGACGCACTTCAACCTCAATTATATCCCTAGCTCCGTTGCTCTGCCCCCTCCCATCAAGTGCTCCTCTCAGAAGGTCGGCCAGATCCTCTTCAACAACCAGACCGCCGCATCCAACACCTACTCGGGCCCCATCAACGCCAAGTGGGAAGCACAAGCCGGCACTACGGACAAGTTCGTCTTTGAGCAGTGCGACTATTCTTCCGCAGGCTTCACTTCCAACGCCGACGTGACCTACGGTCGACTGCGACCCGGCACCGACCTCTCCAACGGAGAGTACAACTGCTACCAGTACACCGGTGACGACGGTGCGACCGGCTCCGACAACACCCCGTCGGCCTCTCCGTGGATCAACGGCCTCCAGGTGCAGGAGTGCTGGAACTCGGCTGACAACGCTCCTGGCGAGCAGCTCGTCCGCCTCAACAACAACGACAACTCGTTCGCGTTCGTTCCCTTCCCCGCCGACCAGCCCCAGCCGGGCAACGAGTACTGGTACACTCAAGGCGACTACGTCGACGAGTACGGCGTCACCCAGTACGTCTGGGATTCCGCCGGAATCGGCCAGGTCTACCTCGACAGCTCCAACGCCAACCTCACAAAATACCCACCTGGCAAGGTCACCTTCCAGACCAGCTGAACAATTCGACCAGCAGCTTCATATGGTCGCTGCCTCGCATAGACGCAATTATAGAAGCACATTCTCGCTTTTTCTGCCTCTTGTGACTATAAGTCTGTGTGGGTGGCGCCTTTCCGACCCGGTTGTGTGATCCATGTCGAACCCCACTGTCGTTGCCAGGATATCGGCGCCACTGCTGATGAGACAGACGGCGGTGCTTCCAGAACGACGCCATAGCATCTACGACACAAGCTATGTGGGCAACAGCGTGTGGCAGTCCGCCACGATCTGCACGTGCTTCAGTCCGCATTGGTTTCGGCTTGGTGGGCTGACAAGGAACAAGATTAAGTCTCAGTGGGAGACATCGTCGTCAATCTCTGGATGATCGGCAGCATGACTGCTCCGTACATCAAAGGGTTCTGGTCACAACAAAGATGCAAATAAGGTACGTCTGACTGTACGTTCTGGCGAAAGTAGGTGGGGCGAAAAGAATTACATTCAGCCACAGATAGCGCCTCGATCTGGTGGGCTGGGCCCCTCATTTCGTACGCCTCGCCGTACCGAGATGAAGTCAATGTGGGCCAAAGAAGGGTAAGCTCCAAAACATCGGTGGGCCAAAGCGTGCCAAGGCCACGGCACGCTCTCGGCCTGCTAGGCGCACGGACACTCTTGTGGGCGTACAAGGCTCGAGAGCACGGAGCTTCACTGTTGCGCTCTCGCTGTCGAGGGCATGCCTTGAACGTATAAGAATGGCTCTGTTCTAATCATCCCCTCGTTCCTCCCCATCGCCTCCCGTGTCCCTAAAACCTACCTTCCATTCCATCCTTCCCCCTCTCCGCTCATCAACGATGGTCTTCAAGAAGTCCCTGCTCATTGCGGCCCTTGCCACCGCCATCAGCTCCGCACAGGCTGCCGAGCCGGCCTGCAAGTTCCAGGCGGGCTCGTGGAATGAGCTCAAGATCAGCGGCCAGCCGATCGGTGTGACTCACTCTGGTGACGTCGTCGTTGGCGGTGCTCCTCACCTCTTCTCGTACGCGGTCTGCAACTCCAAGACCACCGGTACCAAGGCCAAGAACCAGGCCGTCGAGGGCTACATCGTCGACGCCTACAACACCACCCAGTGTCTCAGCCTCGGCAAGAAGGAAGCCCAAAGCGCGCCGATCACCCTGTCCCCCTGCAGGTTCAACAAGCAGGGCCACGTCGTGCACTCGCAGACCTTTGCATGGATCCCCAACGGCCCGGACGCTGTCAACGCCACCGCTTACTTCAAGGGTGTCAACGACGAGCCCATCTCCAAGAAGAGCCCGCCCAAGTACACTCTTCACTACGAGCTCCAGCACCCGGGCCTCAACGGACAGCTCGGAAGGCTCATGGCCGACTACACGCCGAACCTCAAGGCGCTGCCCGAGGGTCAGCTGACTCTGTCTCTGGAGAAGCACACCGGCGAGCTGCCTGCTAAGCAGGCCGTTCTCAACTGCACTGAGATCATCGAGGGCCAGCTGATCTACAGCAACGCTACCGCCCGTGGCAACACCTACACTGGTCCCCTCAACGCCATTTGGGAGGCCGACGCCAAGAGTGCCGACAAGTTCCTGTTGCAGAAGTGCGACTACTCGTCGCTCGGCTTCACCGAGACTTCCAAGTACGCCTATGGCCGCCTTCGTCCTGCTGCGGACAAGGCTAGCGGCTTCGTCACCTGCTACAGCATGGAGGGTCCTCTGGGCGGATCGGGTCCCACTGCTGTGCCTGCTCGTCGTCCTCACATCACCTCGATCGTGCCCAAGCCTTGCACGTTCAACGTGGCCGCGGGTCGCGACCTCGTCAGGTACAACAAGCAGACAAAGACCGTCAAGTTCGTCCCCTACCCTCACCTGCGTCGCACCGGTAGCCTCTACTGGTACACTCAGGCCGACTACGACAAGAACTTCCGTGTCGAGCAGAAGCTCACCAGCCCTAAGTTCATCGGCCAGGCTTACCTCGACCACAACAACGTCTTCCTCACCAAGTTCCGCCCCGGCAATGTCACCTTCCAGGCTGATCCTGTTCTCAACGCCCAGCCCGCTACCAAGGTTGAGCAGCCGGTCAAGGCCTAGAGGGCTGTAGTTGCACATTCTCGTCCTGTCTTTTGCCTCGGTACATGTCACGCCCTGCACCATTTTGTCGTCCAAGTTCAGCTCTCTGATTGAAACAATGGTGAATGTACGCTTCTTTGCGACGACGTGCTAGAGGTTCCTTGTCATCTTGAGGCTCTTGGGAGGATGCCGAACTTGACGTGAAGGCGCAGGACCAGCCCGATTCCGCTCCTTGGATCTCTCGATGGGGGGAGATGCGGCGGAAAAAGCGCAGCTTATCAACTAGCCAAAGACGGCGTAACATAAGTTATCGTAGAAAAAAATGCGCTGAGCTTTTCTGCATGCGTCGCCGTGTTTGAGGAGAAACAGAGGCGCCTGGCGGAGCGCGAACTGAGCTTTGACTCCGCTTGAATCTTCGTCTTTTACGCCCACGCCCACTGCCCTAGCGGCTAGGCGGTGAAACGGTGGCTAATGCTCTCTCCAGCCAGATGCGTCGATCGGTGCTGGCAGCTAGCCAACCGGTGGCCGACGGAAAGATCGAGACGACGCTCCTGGCCAAGCTCGATCGGGTATGCAGTTCATCTCAACTCGCTGACGCTTCGCGGATGGCTGTTGCACGGAAGAATGTTCTAAACTGAGGTATAGATTAATGGACCTTGCGATGACATGAAGACCAAGTTAAGAAGATATACAGAGCATCTAACGAGACTGTGCAGCTTAGATGGGGATGCCAGGGGCAGTGAGCGGGCGCGAGAAGTTGGAGCGAGAGAGGCTCGACGAGTGGCGGAGCATCTTGATCCTCAGCTCGTCCGAGTTGAAGTGAGCAGGGGGAGCGCGCATAGGGCTCATGGGACGAACGCTGCTGGGCCTGATGACAGGCGACGAGACCGGCGATCCACCAACAGGGGTGACGGGCACCGATACCACCGCACCGGCGGCACCGGCAACATCGCCAAAGTAGTCGGTAGAAGATTTGGGCGAGCCCGACGTGGATGAGAGCTGTGGTGTCGATGGAGCCGAGACCTCGCCGAGGAGCATGCACGAGAGGCGGCGCGAGACGTTGTGCACGCCCGTAGCAGGGCCGACCTCGACAACGTGCTTCTCGGGGATGTTCTGCTTGACGAATTGGTCGAGCGTGAGCTCGGCGATCGACAGTGCAGGGTCGGTGGGGAGCGAGAAGTAGCGCGTCTTCGTGGGCACCGATCGAGTGAGGCCCTCGGGGCGGAAGGGCTGCTTGGAGCCGGCCTTGAACTTGGCTGCCTGGAGCGCGGTGACCTGAGCGAGGTACGAGACACTCTTCTCCCAGGTGCAAACCGCCGAGACGGGCAGGTAGGGGCGCTTGGCCTTGACAGTCGCCTTGGTGGCGAGCATCTTGACGAGCTCCCAAAGCATATCGACTGCGGCAGCTTTGATGATGTCAGGACGAGCAGTGGCGGCAGCGGCTTGAGACGAGCCGAGAAGGTCTGCGACCGAGACGGCAGGCACCTCAATGCGGCGCATCTTGACCTCGACGAAGGCCGTATATTCGCCACAGCCGGCACCGTCGCAAGAGCGGCAGGTGGAAGCCTTCTTGCCCTCGCAGGCCATGCAGCTCAGCTTGCCCTGTCCCTGGCATCGACCACAGCGGCGGCGACCCTTCTGCATACCCGAGCCCGAGCACCAGAAGCACTCGTTGCCCGCCTCGCCGCGGCAGGTGCGGCACGTCTCATTGCCAGAGCCGGAGCATTTGCGGCAAGCACCACAGGTGTTGCTGCGAGGGAGCTCGAGGAACTTGCGCGTCTTGGTCTGGATGGTGCTGATGTCGAGACCCTCGTGGGTGATCTCGAGGTCCCAAGGGTTGGGCAGCTCGGGGAGGAGAGGAAGCGGGGTAGCGCCAGAGCTCCTCTTGGGAAGAGAAGAGACCTTCTTCCATACGGTCGATCGGCTCTCGAGCACAATGACGGCCTTGACGAGCGAGTGGACCTTGCTGCCCTTGAGCTCGACCTTGAGCGCATCCTGTCGTGCCTTTCGCTCGGCGGCAGAGATCTCCTCCTTCTTGGTGGGGGGAAGAGGGGAGCCGTCCTCGCCAAACATGCGCGCCGGGGGCTCGGCGAGCGAGGGGAACTTCTGAGCAAGAGTGGACTGGGCCGCGGCGAGGGAAGGGGGGTCCTTGGTGAGGGTGGAGACGCGGAAGACGATGTCATCGCGGGTCAGGCCGGAAGAGGGAAGAGGGCAAGCACCTCCAGAGAGGCTGCTGGTCTCGGAGGAAGACTGCGGCGAGGAGGAGTAGCGCTCTTCAGACTCGACCGACTCGACCGACTTGCCCTTCTCTGCACGCGTGTATCGGGGCTGCTCGTCAACTACCTCGACTTCATCATCGTCCTCGCCGATCGAGTCTACCTTGGCCGCACGAGCAGCCGGGTGCAGAGGCCCTCGCACGGTGGCTGCGAGGTTGGTCTGGTAAAGGTCGATGAGCTCATCCAGCGCAGTGTCGTCGCTGGAAGCACGGCTGTAGGGGTCAAGCTTGAGGGCATCGTTGAGGTAGCCGAGATCGGAGAAACCAAGGGCGTTGTGCTCTTGATTGATGTTGTGAGAGCCGTGCATAGGGCGCGTGGAATGGGGAGCGATGATACGGATCACCGGCTCTTCATCGTCAGAGTACGAGCTGTGAGTCGAGACGGAGCGTTCCGACTCGGTGCAGAAGGAGTTGGGGCTCGAGAAGATCGACTCGTTGAACGCCTGCGAGCGAGGCGAAACCGACTCGTAGGAGTAGTTCGACATTGTTCAAAAGTTCAGGACGGACTGGTGTGGACAAATGGCAAGTGACCGCCTGCGGTACCTATACCTTATATGGTAGGGAGAGGAGAAGTCGAGTGGCGCTCCGGAGGCTTTGCTACGAAGCGACAGGAGCAAGCAAGCGAGGAGGCGAGCAAATTGAAGAGTGGAGAGTGTGGGAATGCTGTGAGATGGGTGGATAATGTGGGTGATGCGACAAGAATGGCTCTGGCATTATATGAGGTGTCGCAGGCACGATGTCATGGCTTGGGCTCGGATAGGAGCCCACTAGAGGAGCCGTTGACGGTCTCAGAAAGTGCACGGCTGATCTGAAGGCAAGTGGCAGCGTGGGAGAGCTGTGTCGGGTAGGGCATGAGTGGCAGGATGCGGAAGCGAGCTACAGGCAAGAATTGCCTTCCTGGAGAGGTCATCTGGGTTGGATGCCGTGGAGGCGACACGCAGTCTCGGAAGGGGCTGCATGGAACCCCGACTAAGCGCGAGGACGAGGTGTCAGATATCGCCATGAGGTGGCTGGAGAGCGCAGAGCCTAGCGGGCTTGGCAGGGGCAGTGGACCAGATGCCGAATCGAGAGGACGAGAGGACGAGAGGTGGAGAGGTGGGGCGTTCGGATGCGTGTGTGAGGCGGGCCGTGTGGCTGGTGGAGATGGGGCTCGAAGCATCGAGTGTCTCAGGGATTTTAGAGGCCGACAGGCGGCACGCTGCAAGCGGCTAATGGTCGTGCAGCCCAAAGACGGCGTTTCTGTCAGATGTCTCGCCTAACGCAGGGTTGCAGTCGGAGCGGAAGCAGAATCCGAAGCGCCCGCAGCGGCCACAGAGCGAACTTTAAATTCAATTTAATTGCAGGATTAAACCCAGTGCTTCGGACGCTGTGCTTTTGACATCAACCTCAAACGCAACTTCGCCGCGGTTGCTACGAGACCGAAAGCTTTCTAGCAAATCCGATGTCACAAAGCTCAGAGGTCGTGCCATTGAGAGCGTTCGTCCCCTGTGAGAGGTTTGCGAGGTCTTGCTGAGTGTTGGTGCTGCATCGAGCGTGTGGATGACTCCAGCAGTATGACGGCTGTAGTTGCTCTTGGAGCGGCGAGCATCAACGGGCACCAAAGCATGAAGCCTGTAACAATAAGGCACACGGCATTTCAGCGTGCGCTAATCTGGCGGTGATCCTCTGACACCAGCGCTGAGCCTGCAGCGGAAAGAGCGCGGTAGGCCAGACCGCCAGCCCTGAGGCGTGCAGACGCTCAGAGCGTTGGCCCAGCGGTGTCGGTGATCCAAAGTGCAGCCGGTTTTAGATTGGTGGTCAATGTCTCGGACGGCCACATGCGCTGCTCTACGGCCATCCGCCCTCCAGTCCGCCACGCTCGTCGAAATTCCTTTCCCAGATTAAATCGAAAATTATCGAAAATCCCCCACAGCTTTGGTGAATCTCCGTCCGGGGAAGCCACCACCACCACCACCACCGAATGCAGCTTCCGGATCTACTTGCGCCAACACGCAGAACGACCGCCCAGACTTTCAACGTTTGTTATTGTACCTCTTCAAAAGGTGAAGTCGTGATTGATGCACGCAGTAGCAGGTGATAGAGGACATCGAAGTCAGGATGCCTTTGGTGCATACTCTGCTTCGACACGCCTCCAGCGCCGGCAAAGTGCGTGCTCTCGGCTAGCAGGCCAGGAACACGGTGTCAGCTCACCTCTGTGAGATTCATCGAGGCTTGGTCCGCTTTCACGGATCTTGAGTGTTCGATCTTCCAATGCGAACGAGGCTTGCATTCGAGCGCTTTGGACTCATTAAAGGCTTGCAGGTGAGGATAAGGCAAACCGTCGGATGCAGGCACGCTTTGATCTCCCACGCGCTCTAAGCGAGGTGGCAGAACGCGGCTGGTACCTGCAGGGGTGATTCGAAGCTTGGCGTAGAAACGACTCCAACTCTCTTTCGCTCCTCTCCGCTCTTCATCATGGCGATCAAGCCTTGCATCGTGTCTGGTTGCCAGAGAAGGAAATCGAAATCGAAAAGGGTGAAATGTGGCCCTCCAATTCACGTGCTGTATGATCGACGAGCTCCAATGAACTAGCTGTTCGCAGTGTCAAAGCAGTCATAGGACTACTTTCTTCGCGATCGCGTCAAAGCCCACAGGTGTGGAAAGTGCCTACTCTGAATCTTTGCGTCGAGGGACAGGAAGAGGAGCGAGTTCCCAGGTTCTGGTCTCTCGCTTCGAGCCCGGTGACACAGTTCAGCCCCGCCAAGCGCCAGACCTATATGGCGCCTATCAGCGGAAGCACGTGAAGAGGTGCAGCTACTGGGTGCCCGCCCGTTAGATTCAGGGACTGAGCGCTCCTGCCGCTCAGCTCGCTAGCTCCGGGGCCCGGATGGCTCCCAATGCAGAGCAGTTTACAGAAGTCTGGAATGGGCGCGAAGTGTCGCGCTGAGTTTTAAAACGGTCAAAGAATGCATAGCGGCCGTGATCTGGCTTTGTGGCGGCTCTAAGCTGCAACTCCGCCCAGCCGCGCCGACAATGTTTGCCCTCAGAGTCCGACCGCAGGCCGAACGCAAGCGGAACGGCACGCATGCGTACATCTATCTCAATCGAGGCTTGTTTCTCGCAGGCCTTGGGAAGCTCACGCTTCACAAAGTTCGAGTTTCTATCATCGCACCGCAACCGTAGAAGCAGACTAGTGCAGATTTTTAGCGTGTCAACAGATCTTCAGGGCCGACAAAAAATCCGTGAAAGCAGGAAGGACAAATGACGCTAGCGATTTATCTTCCTGGATTCCCATTGCTGTCAGCTTCTGCTCTTCGCATAGCAGTGGCGCACTTCGACGCTATGAGGCTTGGAGCATGCTTCCGGGACTTGCGTTCTGTCGATTCGGTAATATCATGATCGAACTTGCGCGAGGGAGAATTGCATCTCTACTGAATAGGAAATTCATTGAAAGGCATGCCTAAAAAGGGTACGAAAATGCGACTACAGCATAGATAGGTGAGTAGCCGGGTTCATGCGGCAGATAGGATACTCGCCTGTGATCACCCTATCTTCCCGTAAGGAAGGCTCAGGCGTCAATGCGTGCCGTGTCTTTTGACAGCTCAGAGTCTGCCGCCTGGTTATATGTGCCGCATACAGTAGGGTCGGACGAAGACCAAGGTGGCCCAAGACTGCGCCTGAACCAGGCGTGGGGATGAAATGAAAACAGATTAATAAAATATACTCGAATCGGGCAGGGCACAGAACGGCTTGTGGCGTCTGGTCTCGGGCGTACGCGGACCCGATTTTTTTCTCGAAGAGCCGGGAGGAGCGGGCCCAGACCCTCGAGACCCTTTCCGCATCCGATATCCGAAGAAAGAAGGGTTGCAACTGCCATTGCCTAATTTCAGTACGAAACGAAACGCCGAGGTCGCATGATAGTACTTTGGGCTCCGAGCAGATACTACACATTCTCTTGGCCCAGATTTGGCGCAGATTGCAGCACTCTCGAGTTCTTGTGCCAACGCGGTTTCGAGGCGGACGTGCTAGACTGATTTCCAGATCTTGCCATTCAAAACAAATTGGACAGAATTACAGTGCTGCCAGGGTTGCGAAGAGGTTTCCAGCCATACTGCGGTTTGCGGACAGGGTCTTGACCTGTATCTGCGACCGGCTTCGAGTGCACGTGTGCATCAGTTCGCCTTATGTGGGGCGATCGGAACGGGAGTCGAGCTATGGTCGCTCTACTTTGAAGCTCTCTCAAGACATGGGGCGGGCTCCGATTGTTTTTTGGTGTCGCATGCAGCATTCCCGGCTAGCTTGGGCCCAGAACGGATTCCTGCCGCGAGGGAGTCGCGCTCTGAGCGATACCGCAACTTTGCTGCCTTGATGGTACACCGTACATGCAGAACACGAAAGGACGAGAGTGCTTTCAGTACGGCCTTCTTGCATGGATCTCGACGATGGCCTGCTCAGGCGGTTCGCAGATAATCTGGGGTGGCTCGCCAAAGCTGATTGGCACGACGACGTCTCGACCTTGACGCACGTCGGGGTGATTTTCGATGCTTTCAGACAAGGACGTGCCTGTCACAGAGTATCAGGGAGAGAGTGACCTGATACTGTCATACGTCGATCAGTCATTGCTCGCACAATACATCGTAGCTGTCAACGGCACGTAGAACAAGGTGCACTGCCGGCAACGCAACATTTTCGATGAGCGGCCGTGCCATTGCACAAAAGCTAGTCTCGAATGGAAGCCCGACTCTGACACCTGGTGGAGAATCTGACTTTTGAATACGAAGGTTTGTATTTAAAATCGTCTTTTGAATGTGCCAATTTGAAGAGAAGATGCAATGATCGCCGTGCCTGCAGCAATTCGCGCATCGAGGTCTGGCCCTTTCCGACTTTTCGGGCCTTTTTCGGGCATCAGAGCCCACGTCGAACGGAAGGATGATGGCGCTTGGCGCCAAACTGGCAGTGTCTGCGTGCAGCGCAAGCGTGTCCGGACGCGTGTCTCACCACCTTTGTGGCTGGCCTGCCACTGTAGCCAAACTGCATCGCGGCAAATGCTCCGCTGTATTCATGTCTCAGCCATGAATACAATGAAGCCAAGCCGTGCGGCCACGGATGTCTCAGCAACCGGAAGTGGCAGCAGGCGCTCTCTGTGTGCGTCGGATTCAACTGCACGACAGGCCTGGTGGTCGGGTTTACTGAGACCTCTCAAGCCCAAGCATCAGCCCCGCCACAATAGCGTGGGTGTCCGAAGTCCTGCCAGCCATTGTGCGGCTATCAAGAGAGCCTTCAGAGCTGTGTAACTGCATCACGTCGAGGCGAGACCAGTGCCGCCGCCGCTGACGGCCTTGCTAAGTCACTCATCGGATCGCCAAATATGCGCACGTGAAGTAGGTGGTAGGCGCATCAACAGCTGGCTCCCGACACTGATTAATACCATTCTACACACTTGCTCACAAATAAGAGAGACCTGGGGGCTTGAGGAGCAAAATATCAAAGCTCAGACTCCTGAGACCGACGTCACGACCCTGGGGGCTGAGGACTAGGAAACGTTGTGTAGAGGCTTCCGATATAGGTTTGGTTCTGAGTGGATGGAGAGCTGGGATGCCGCCTCACGATCGCGCAGGAAATGCGGCGGCCCTAGTTTCGGGCTTCGACCAGCGTCTCAAACACGGCGTACGGCCGCACACCATCTGCTCGCATGTTATTTGAATTTTTCGAAAAAAGGACCGCGCTGTTCGCTCCAACAAATAAATTCAACTGCGATTTAGGGCATTTTTCGTTATTTCAATTTTGCGGCCTCGCGCTCGCGTTCCGCTTCCGTCGAGCTCAAGTGGTCTGGAGTGCGGGCTTGACGCGGAGTCTAGAATCGGTCTGACAGCAGCCAAGCATTTAGCGCCCAGACGTATCTCCGCTAAGCGCCTTCTTTGGCCCGGCACCTGGGCACAGACCAGACGAGGCGCCGCCGTTCTGGCATCTCCGCTTGCAGCAGCGGCAGGCCTTTGGAGAGACATTCTGTCAAATCGCCTTCCGGCGTCCCATGGGTAGACACTTTATTCGGTGCGCTGATCCGTCCCCGGTACACTTGCAGATCCCGCACGCAGCACAAAGCTGGCCCACTTTGGTAGTCTGCGGTAGACCTTGGCCCTGTCCCTTTGCGTCCAAGGTTTTTTAGCCCAAGTTTGTGTCGCCGACGTCTCGCAATCAAGATCCACTTCTGACGGTGGCCGCATCCATGTCGCGATGTCTCTGAACCAACTCGCCGTCGGCTAGCCAGTGCCCAATCCCGCCCTCCACCACACTGGTGCGCACCAGCCAGCTGCACCCGCTGCTGGCCCTCCCTCTGTCTCGGTCTAAGTTCTTCTGCATTCGCCTCCTGCTAATGGCGCCCTCGCCATATAAACCTCTTGCTCTGACGACGAACACTTGCGTCCACCAACCCCCCCCCCCCCCCCCCCCCCCCCC
>AWNI01000038.1:508671-532346 GCA_000517465.1 Moesziomyces aphidis
AGAGAGAGAGAGAGAGAACCCCTCTCTGGCAGAGCACACACTTCCGTCACAGCTCGCATGCAATGGCAAATCAGCGGCATTCTGCGCACCAGCGCCGACTGACTCCCGAGCAAGTCGGCGCGAGAGAGCGCTCGGTCGTCTGCATTGTTGTACCGCCAACGTCCATTGTGACTAAATGAAAGAAAGTATCCGCCAATTATCGCAATTCGGACCGTTCCGACAGGCTCTCTTGATCACTTACTTGCCGAAGCTGGTCATGCAGTCCTTCTTTTCCACATGCTTTGCGTGAATCCAGCTTTCAAAAGGCACGCCACAGCTGCGGCTCTACCCACTGTCGACTCGAGGCAACAGGCCAACGACGCGGAATTGGCTCGACCGGGACGGTGCAGTTCCAAGCAGGAGAAAGCCGTTGCGGACCGCCGAAAAGGGGGGCGAGGCGGCGGTTTTGTTTGTTCCGCTGCTCCTAAACCTAGCCGAGAACATCACACTTTGGTCGACGCATACGCAAATAGTACGCCATCACGCGGGCAGCAATGCAGCTCGAATGCAGCTCGAGTGAAATCCGCTCTGCTTTCAGAGCCGTTCCCTCGCCTCAAGGCAGACGCACCCAACGGACCGCGGCGCGCCCGCCTGGCCCGCGTTCCGCCAATCTAAGTCACGTGCGTCTGGCGCTTCTTCGCTTCTTCCGCTTCCCCCCTTCCGAAATTCTTGGACGCGACGGGTCGCTGAGCCGCCGCCGCCACCTCGGACGGACGCGTTTCGATTTTTCAGCACCTCCGCATCCTTGGGCTCCGCCGCCATGCGAGCTCATCACCGAAAAGAAGGATCGGCTCGCTTTCGAACGTCGAGTGTGGAGGAGCCACTCGCCGGCAGCGCTCTTCGCCCTTCGCCCTTCCTCCTTCTCATCACAGCATTCGGCGTCTCCGCCTGCCTCTGCCCCGACCATCCCAGGCCCTCCCAACACCACGACGAATAGGCGCAGCCAGCCGAGCTCAGCCGTCGAGCCTTTCTCCATCTCTCCTTGGCCGCGCATCCGTTCCTCGCCGCCAGCCTTCAGCCCTCCACCCACTCGGCCTCTGAAGCAGACTGGCTCATATCGCCAGCTTCTGCATTGGTTTGACTTTCTCACGACGTCTCAACATCACCTCTCGCCCCTCTGCGATCCGCTTCGACGGTCTTCGGCGCGCATCCCCCCGTCGACAAACATTATTTACTCCGCCGCAGCCCCTCAGTCTCGCCTCGATGGCAGTAGCGGCACGCTACGATCCCCTTCGCTCGACCTTCACGAGCCTTACGCACATCTTTCCGACTCGCTGCTGGCAGCTTTGAAGGCTAGGCATCGACATGGACGCCACCAGCGCTGATCAGACGGCGATCACGGCCACGGAGCCAACGCCTGCTACCGCCAGCAGTCAGCAGCAGCCTGGGCCCGAGAAGGTCGATGGCAAGTCACCAGAACCAGAGAACAACGTGTCAACCAGCGCACCTCGCGGATCGGCACCACCACCGCCGGATGTCGCAAGCACCAACGCACCCTCGCAAGCCGCAGGACCATCCACCTTGAAGCCTGCTCCACCGCCTCCGGCTGTCCACCCAAAGCCAAAGGTCTTTCTCAAAAGCTCAGCGCCCGACCTGCCCTTGCACATCCACATCCCACGCGAGCTTACGCCCGAAGTATTCAGGGAGCTCTCGATCACCATTCGTTCGCACGGTGGCGTCATCGAGTCTCGCCTAGGCAAAGCAGACCTAATCGTCGTTGACCCCGACATGCCCACCGCCGCAAAACGGTACCTGAGGGAAGCCAGGCAGATTGGCCAACCTATCCCCGTTGTGGTCATCAACTACCTTCATGACTCGGTCGCCTTCGGTCTCCGCGCCGATCCAGAGGATCCAAAGTACAAGTTTGACGGCATCCCGCCAGCCGCAGATCCCTCGACCCGAGCACAGACTGCACCCGTCCAGCGTTCCCACAACGGTCGCAATCCTTACACAGAAGACGATCGCAAGGCCATCATCTCGTACTTTGTAGAGAAGCACGAGTCAACCTGGAGCCTCAATTCCGCCGCCAAGGAGCTTGCCGATCTCCTTCCCACCCACTCATCGGCCAGCTTCCAGTCTTACCTGCAAGCAAACTTTGAAAAGGGCTGGAACCTCAAAAAGCGCATCCTGGCCACTCGCCAGCAACTTTTAGACGCCGAGCCTTCCGAGCTGCAAGCACGCATCCTGCGATCCAGGTATACCGCCTCCCCTTCCCTCGCAGAACAGTCGGAGCCCTCAGAAGGCTGGCCAGCAACGTCCCCTCAACCTGCACAGCGATCCCCGAGTCCGCGCACATCTGGCGCTGCAGCTCAAGTCAGCAGCAGCAATGCTCCTGCAGAGAGCGACACTGACGATCTCGAGGTGCGGCGGCCCCAACCAGGGTCCGCAGTCCAAGAGGTAGAGAAGAGCCCAACCAAGCAGGGCCGCAACCCGGATGCGTCAACGTCGCAACACCTCCATCTTGAAGTGCAGCCCCGATCCACCGAATCACCGCCCTCGTCTCTCGAGCTTCCGTCGGGCCAGCGTGCTCTTCTCACCCAATCTGCACCCGCTCGGGCCTCGTCCATCGACGAGGAATCGGATCCCGAAACGTTTTCAGAGGCCATCCTCAAGCAGCTCCGCGAACAGGAGGCCGGACGCGCCAAGTCATCGCCAAAGGCAAAGAAGAAGCCTACACGCAGACGACGCAGGTCTAGCGCCTCCGAATCTTCCGCCCACGCATCTGAAGTCGACGAGCTCGAGCCATCTCAGGAGCAAGGCACCAACGGTAGGACACAAAATCAAGCCGCTGGTGCCCCTGAGCGATTCGAGCATCCAGACGACGAAGACTCGGAGTGGGAAGGCACCCGTCTGGCAGAGAGGAGCATCCGCAAGAAGATCCACAATCCGGACAAGAAATCGCACGTCAAATTCACAGAGGCGGAGAAAGACGAGCTCCTTCGGCGGCTTGCCGAGTACGTTCAACAGCAGGGGCATGTACCCGACGCATCGACGCAGCAAGCGCTTCTGGCCAAGCCCTCAGATGCCTTCTGGGAAGAATTCGCTGAACGCAACTCAACGCACTCGGCCTTGTCTTGGCGCAGCCACTACCTCAAGAACCGTGCCACGTACAAACAGATGATCGATCTCATCATCGCCGAGGGCGACAACGAGCTCAGCGAGTCCAGCTCATACGCGGATGCCGACGATAACGAAAGCCAGTCGTCCATCGCCGAGCGCAAGGCCAACGACGGGGAGGGCGCCGTTCCGAGCGATGCAGCCGCTCCACAGGAAGGCTCGCCTCGAGCTCTGGACGGAGCCAGATCTTCGGATGAAAGGGCTGAAGCATCAGCGCGCGACAGGAGCATGCCAGATGATGGTATCGTGGTGGAAATCCCCTTGCTCGCTACCTCGGAACCACCTGGTTCGGTGCAGGACACCGCGCCGTTTCCATCTCCAAGGCAGGAGGGCCGACATACTTCACCTGCAGCGATCGCGATGCAGGAGGTCCAGTGGCCCGGGGAGATGACTCCGCCTCTCATGGAAGAAGAGGACGAAGACGTGCTTCAAGTCGAGGTCGCAGTCAACCCGCATGAACGACAGCCAACGCCTCTTCCTGAGGTGTTGGCCGCCTCCCATGCCTCCGAGCAGCTGCAAGAGGATGCGGATGATGCTGACGATTCGGACGACGACTACGAGCTGGAAGAAGCGAGCCAGTCCTCATACGACGGCGAGTCAGAAGAGGCGAGCGAATCAGACGAGGGCGACGCTTCGGAAGAAGTTGAAAAGTCGAGCGAAGCAGAGGAGTCGGAAGAAATTGGAAAGTCGGGCGAAGCAGAGAAGACGGGCGAAGTCGCCCAGGAAGAGGCAGCAGATGCGGTGTTTGACACCTCAGCATCAAACATCTCCTCGGCAGCGGAACAACAAGGAGTGCTGAAATCACCGGCAACAAAGCGACCCGTCGACATCGGGACACCTGTCTTGGCTCAGCATCGCAACACCACCTTTGTCGACTTTTCGATCGACAGCGATGAGGAGCAGCGCATCCGCAAGGCAAGGTCTCGGCCATCTTTGCCAAACCTTGCCGCGAGGCCAGAAAGGCCAGTGTCCGGGTCACCCAGGGGTAATCGGATCCTTGATTTCCGTGCACTGCTACCGCGGGTTCAACAGGCGAGCGCGGCTCGATCGCCGCAGCGCGAATCGAGTCGCACGGAAGAGGAGAGGGCCCAGCGGGTATCAGATTGGACTCGGAGTGTCTCTGCTTCGCCTTCGTCCAGAAGTCCAGAGATTCCGCAGGGAGTGCAGGCGCCTGTGGCCGGCGAGACGTCCAGGTCGAGAGCCAGCCGCATCAACCGCGAAGCCCTAATCGGTGCAGAGCGCATCCTGCCGATCTCACCAAAGCTGCGGCAGGCGCCGCGTGGATTGGAACGGGAGAGCGTGAGTGTCCAGCGCAGCAGTGTGCCCTCTTCGAGCCGGATTGCATCGGCAGGGGCGCCCGCGGAAGGTCGTGCCGCTTCAAAGACCGACGAAGTGGCTGCGCGCTTGCAGTACCGCGCCGATGTGGAGCGATTTCGTCAAGACTTCGGCTTGAACAAGGAAGAGCTGCGCGAGTTGCTGATGCGCTTCAGAGCCAGCGTCAAAGATGCACGCAGATTCATTGACCGCTGGCTCGCAAGGGTGACCGAATCGTACGGCGTCGAGGCCGCTGTGGCGTTCGAGTACGTCAAGACGTCTCGCGGCGACTTTGAGCAGGCCGAAACCTTCCTCAAACTGGCTTCTCTCACTCGATCTGGCAGTCGTTCTGGCCGAGCCGACACGAGCCTTTCGCGCAGCAGGGTCCCTTCGACAAGTCCGAGCAAACGGCCGGGACGTAGCGACGAACGAGACTCTAGGCTCTTCGGCGCGCCGGAGGCTCGCACCCCGCCTTCCAAGAGATCGAGAAGGTGATCGTTTCCGCATTGTGACGTGTCCACATTGTATTACATGTTCAACATCTTGATCAGCGAGCGACTGGCTGTGCTTCTCGGATTGTGTCATGGAGCAAGGCCTAATCAGTTGAGAAGGCTGCCGGTTCAGGTGCGAGTACTGAGCATCGGGGAACGTGGAAGATCGGGCACCGATGCGAGTGGAGGAAAGCGGGGGCTGCTGGAATATTTTTACGCGGTCCGAGATTCGCCCTGCTCCGAACGCACAAAAGTCGCGCATCTTCTTCACTATCCACAACCATCTGAGCATAGCCTCCTTGCCTTTACAGCCACGATCGCAGGACAAGCACAACATGGCGACAGCTGCTGCAGCAACCATGGCATCTACTAGCGCGGATGCGTTGCCGCCATTCATCGTCCAGGCGAGCACTTCGCGTCCGTCGAAGCCCAACACGCAGTCGCAGCGTAGGCTCAAGGGATCCAATACAGCAGCCCGCCTCGTACACTACTCTGGCGAGGTGCACCCAGCCTCTTCATCGTCGCGAATCTCGAAATATGCTCCCACCTTTACCAAGGATGACATGGACGTGGATCAGGACGATATGGACGCAGGAAACGACCAAGACGATGACGTGAAGATCGCGGTCGCGGGTACGAGCATTGCTTCGTCACATGTCTTCATGAAGGGCCACGGAACGTTCTTGTCCACCAACTCGGAAGAGATCCTGTCGTCCATGTGTGGCACCGTGGAGCGTGTCAACAAGTTGATATCCGTTCGACCGGCAAGGTCGAGATATGCGGCCGAGGTGGGCGATCTGGTGATTGGCAGGATCACAGAGGTCGGTCCCAAGCGCTGGAAGGTGGACATCAACGCAAAGACCGACTCGGCGCTCCAGCTCTCGTCGATCAACCTTCCGGGTGGTATCCAACGTCGAAAGGTGGAGAGCGACGAACTTCAGATGCGCAACTTTTTCCAGGAAAACGACCTGTTGGTGGCAGAGGTGCAGATGATGTTCCAGGACAACTCGTCGGCGCTTCACACGCGTTCGCTGCGCTATGGCAAGCTCAAAAACGGCGTCCTTGTCACGGCATCGCCCAATCTCATCCAGCGTCTCAAGTCGCACTTCGTTCATCTCAGAAACGACGACCTCTCGCTCGATGTCGACCTCATCATCGGTCTGAACGGATACATCTGGATCGCCAAACATTTCCCCTACAACCAACCTTCCAACAGCTCGTCGGGTGGTGCTGCGAGTGCCGGTGCCAACTCGGAACAGCAGAAAGGTCTGGCTGGTTCAGGCGTCGGAATGGACATTGACGCTACGTATTCGGATCAAAACGACCCCGACCTCTCCCCGGAACTGCGCCGTCAGATTCAGCGCGTTGCCAAATGCATCCACATCCTCGATGCCTACCACCACCCCATCTCCGACACCTCCATCCTGGCGCTCGTCTCCATCTCGGTCGCCTACGTCGGGCCTATCCTCCAGCAACACGAACAGCAGGACTGGCACCGTGACCCCAACTTGACCATCCTCATGGTCGAGCAGCTCCGTGCCGGTGCCACCCTTTCGGAATAAGCAGCTTCTTCCTTCTTTCTCGGAAGCAACGAACATGGCCATAGGAATCTGTTTCGTCCTTTGCAATGTATGTTCCGATTGTTTCATGTCTAGTTTCGTGATTCTAGGGTCTTCTATGAGATGTTCCAGATCCAATGGTCAAGTATGACTTTTTAGAAAGAGAGGCTGGGGATGGACTAGAGCGAGGGGAGCACGCCAGCGGCGGCACAGAGCTCCTGATACTCTGACGAGTGCTTGCACAGGTTCTTGAAGAACGCCGACTCGTCAACATCGTCCTTCGACAGCAGTCTGCGCGAACCGAAGTGGCGAAAGAAGGGCAAAGAGAGAGTGTGAGAAAAAGTTTTGCGGACGACGTCCCGCAAGCATCAAATGGACTTACTCTTTCGGACTGCCGCATTCGACGAGCTTGCCGTCCTGCAGGACGACGATGCGGTCATAGTCGATGACGCTCTTGAGGCGATGGGCGATGCAGATCACGATGTTGTCATGCAGAGCTGTGCGGATGACGCGCTGCACCATCGCGTCGGTCTCCTTATCAGTCGAAGAAGTGGCTTCGTCCAAAATAAGAATCCGCGTCGAGCGAAGCAGCCTGTAGGTCAAGTTACAGAGAACGGACAACTCCAGGTCAGAACAAAACTCAAGTGATCAAAGATAGGGCGAAGAATACGTACGATCGAGCCAAGGATAAAAGCTGGGCTTGTCCTGCCGAAAAGTTGGCGCCGCCGGACGAGACGGCCGAGTCGAGCTGGAGACGCATGTTGGTGCTCCTCTCTGAGCTCTTGTGTCTCGCGTCAGCATCGTGCGCTTGCTGCCCTCTCGGCACAACGTCGCCTTCAGTGTCGGAAAGGTCGATCAACGAAGGCTCATAGGAGCGGTCGTGCTCGTTGCCATTGGGCGTTGCGGCGAGTCCCACCTTCCTGAGCGCATCGAGCACTGCTGCGTCATCGTGCTCCTTGAAAGGATCCAGGTTATCCCTGACCGTGCCCGAGAAGAGGACAGGATCCTGCATGACGATGCTCAGCCGGCCACGCAGCTGCTGCAACGGAATCGTCTTGATGTCGACATCATCGATGAGGATCCGGCCGCCGCTCAGCTCGACAGCGCGGAAAAGACTGGCAGCCAGGCTGCTCTTGCCACTCCCCGTGCGACCGATGATGCCGACCTTTTCGCCAGGTTTGACTTCAAAGCTTACCCCTTGCAGGACTTCTGGCAGCTCTTCGGCGTACCGCAATCGGACGTTGTCAAAGACAATGCGTCCTTGGGCCGATGGCCAACCTGCCGGCGGCAGATTTGGTGTGTAACGAGCCAAGACCTTCTCGTTTTCCTCGCGCGGCATCTGCTGGTACTCAGCGACTCGCTCCAGCGAGTTGAAGCTGTTGGCGAGGTTCTTAAAGTCGTTCACGAGGTAGTAGGCGAGCTGGCACAGAAGTTGAGCCGAGGAGAGCGCAAGACCGGCTGACCCAGGTGAAACAGCGCCAAAGAGAGCAAGGAGCGTGACGACGAAGACCGAGACGCCGCCAAGGATCTGTGCTCGGAAACTGAGCCATACCTCCATCGTACACACGGCCCACCACAGTGACTGGTAGAGGTCGACGGCATCCAGCATCGATTCGAGAAGACGCGGCTCGGTACCGAACGCCCGAATCGTCACGATTCCAGAGAGCGCTTGCTGAAAGTGCCCATAGATGGGCGACGTCGAGGTCGCTTCGATCCTTTGCATGTCACGAGTGCAAGCCAGGAAGCCGCCCACAAGCCAAGGTCCAACAAGGACCAAGACGAGTGACGGGAGCAAGAAGGCGGGTACAATGGCGACGCAGATAAGGAAATAAGCCGCGATAGAGAAGGCGTTGTTGCCGAGATTCATAATCGACTGGGGCAGAATATTGTCGATGCAGTCCATGTCGGTGCCAAACCGATTCATGATGCGGCCTGCTGGTGTGATGTCGAACCACCTGAGGGGCGCCTTGATGACGTTGGTGAGCAGCTTCGAGAAGAGATTCTGCGATGCGCGGATGGAAGCGACGTAGAAGCAGACGGCCCTCGAGCTGTTGAAGGCGATCACTGCTAGACCGCTGAGTCCGTACACGGTGAGATAGAAGCTCGTGTGTCCTTGCGCTGGAGGGAATGACACTTGCAAGCCGCAAAGCTGTGCTATCGCAGCAATTTGGAGGCTGGACTTGCTGTATGCTTCGCCCCAAATCTTGAGCCAGTACTGACCAAACGACTCGGACAGACGCAGCAAGAGAAGCAGGATGAGAAGCAGGGCCCAGATGCGGAGCGAAGAGGCACGGAGATAAGTGCGGTAGAACATCCAGCTCACCGCCCCCTCTCTTCGCTTCTCCTCCTGATGCAGAAGACGCGGAGTGCGAGCTCCTGAGGCTAGCTCGACCGGCCTTTCTGGCGTTGCCAGCTTGCCTGAAGGAACGTCTTCAGAGCTGCTTCCTTGCTGACTCGATGCGCTCGCCGGCCTAGACACGGGGTGCGGGGAATCGCGCTCCGCATCGCCATCAGTCCCAGTGTCGGAGTTTTGCTGCTGGCTAGAGCGGCTAGCGGAGAGTGTGACCGAGCCAGCCGCTTTCGATTCGGCTGGCGAACCTTGATGGACGATCTCGCCATCGCGCAAGCAGACGACCAGAGCTGCACTGTCGATGAGCAGATCGACGTGGTGAGTGACCAAGACGAGCCTCCTACCGTGAGCTAGTGTCCCGAGGAGCGCATGACGCACAAGGTGGCGCTGCACACGGGTGTCTACGGCGGAGAGAACATCGTCGAGGAGGACAGTGTCGGAGCGTGCGTACAGCGCGCGGGCCAGCGAGATGCGGGCTTTCTGGCCGCCGGAGACGGTATGCGAACCGATCTGTGTAAGATCGCCGTCGTCCATGGAGTCAAGATCATCCTGGAGCGCACAGGCGTGGATGCAAGTCTGGTACCTGGCAGCATCGAGTGGCGTGCCGAAGAGGATGTTGTCCCTGACCGACTTGCCATTCTCGAGCCAGGGTAGTTGGCTTGCATAGCTGAAGCGACTTGCACCGCTGGTGTCAAATTTGTTGCGGATGACTTGGCCGTCCTGGGACTCGAGCATTTCTCCGAGAATGGCGGCCAACATGCTACTCTTTCCGGACCCGGTGGGCCCGATGATGAGGCTCAAGCGACCGGCAGGGAAATCGACGCTGATATCGCGGAGGCAAAAATCCGAGTAGTCCGTTTGGCTTGTCGTTTGTTCGCGGTCATTACGAGACACGACTGCCTCAGCCGTGCTTTGCTTGGCATGCCAACGAAAGGTGACATTTTTGATGGCCAGCTGGTTGTTTGAGTCATGATCTGGGGTCTCTGCATTCTCCTCGTCCCGGTATGCCTGCGAATGGGTTTGGGTGGCTGTCCGCTGTCGGGAGAGTTGGCTGATGGCCTCTTCGACTTCCTGCTCGTTGAGGAAGGACTCGAGGCGTTGTACGCTGACCATGGCGATGAGACCGCCCATCAGGAAGCCGGGGATAGCATTGAGGGGAGGACGGATCATAGTGAAGAGGGCGATGGCGGTGAATGCGGTCGAGACGGTGAGCTCCTCCTTGGCGATTTTGACATAGAAGAAGAAGCTGACGAGCGTGACAAGCACGGGGATGACGGTCCACAAGAGCTCGAAGAGGAAGGTCATGAAGCGAGACCAGATGAGTTTGCGGATCTCGTTGCGGCGAGCGGCGGCGACGCGCTCCTCCCACTGCGATTCGACGCCCTGAATCTTGACGAATCGCATGGCCTCGACGAGCTCGGTCATGAGGCTCATGCGTTGATCGCGGGCGGTGCTGTACTCTCTTTGCTTCTTGACGGCGACTTCGCCCCAGACGTAGTTTACAGGGATGGCAGCGACAAGGATAGAGAAGCCGACGAGCGCGCTCCAGCCCATGAGCTTGTAGAGAAAGACGGCTGCGATGGTAACCTCGAGAGGGGCGCCGTAGAGCTGATGCAAGTCGCAGCCCATGCGCAAGAGGATGTTGACATCGGAAGCCATCATATTGACGATCTTGCCTACATCTGCACCTTGCTCTTCCTCCTGTTTCTTGAGGGCTTCAGCGTGTCTACTCTTTCTGTACGCGGCGTACTGGCTGACGCGCGATCGGATGGAGCCAAACGAGACCTGTTTGAGGCTGAGCTTGCCTGATGCTGTGTCGCGGGACGGCTTGTTGCGCAAGACCGATGCCTGTGCGTGGACCGGATGCAGCCTGTCGTGATCGACCGCGTCGGATTCGATGGAAGCTGCAGCTTGGTCGGTATTCGACGCAGATGCATCTGGGATGGCCACCGCCTCCAAAAGCTGGTCCGCTTGCGCATCTGTAGGCTCTGGTGCTTGAGATTGTGATGGCGTGGGTTTGGTCTGTCCGCTGAGGTCGCGTCTCTTGAGCGCCTTTTCGAAGAGGGAGACGACGAGGGTGGAGCGAAGGCGAAGGCCGACTTGGCGCGCGTGGTGAAAGTTCTGCAGCTCTGCTATGAAGCGCACGACGGTGAGGCAGAGGCCGATGAATGCGTAAACGAAGGCCTTCTGGCGCGGCGACCACTGCAGGTCTGCGTCGGGTGATTGTGGCACCACGGACTGGGTCGGCTGGTTGGCTCGATCGGAAGGAGGATTGGCAGAGGCGAGCTGGATCTGGTCGAGGATGCTTTTGAGGATGTACGTGCCGAGATAGGCGAAGCTGACGCTGATGAGCTTGAAGCACGCATCGAGGGCGATGTCGTTTGCATTGGCACGTAGGATGCGCGAGAGGAGGCGAGTGCGGAGTGTGGGTGCATCTTGTGGCGTAGGTGGGAGGAGGGCTTTGAATTTGCGGAAGAGGAGGCGGGTGTCGTTGATGGAGCGAAGACGCCACACGTCGGTCGGCACGAGAGAGCGGCGGAGGGCGAGGCTCTGGATGGGGGCCATCCAAGAGTATGAAAGATTCTCGTAGAGGGTGCAGTAGTCTTCGGGCGAAGTAGGGCAGCTTTGGTAGGTGGAAGCGAGATCTTGATGTGTCGGATGGAGCTTGTCTACAGCGTCGGGATGGTGTCGCAGCTGCTCGTCGAGATCGACGACTGCCTCGTAGCCACCGGGAGCGATGGGCATACGCAGGAGGAGGGAGGTGGAATAGATGCTGATGGCGACATTGGTAGCTGAGAGGAGCACCACAGCTAGTTGCGAGCTGGCGAAGACCTTCTGGGCTGCGAACCATGGGACGAAGGAGAAGAGGTGGACGATGGACGAGATGGTGAGGGAGAGCAGGAGAGCTGCAAGGAGCAAGGAGGGGGTTTGAGGGGGTCGTAGAAAGAGCCGAAGGGAGACGAGCGCCCAAGCGAGGGACTGGGAAAGGAACGGAAAGGCGGCGTGGGCGTTGTCTGCGACGATTCTGTAGCCGGTGACGGTCGATGTGAGGACGAGCTGAACTAGGCTGACGACGAGGAGACGATTTAGCCGTTTGCGCTGCTGGTGGAAGCCCTGAAGCGAGATTGCGCTTTTTGGCAGATGGGATGCTGGGGATGCAGGGCTGTGGTTGTGTTGCTCGCGACGATGCTGGCGGACGTCCTGATCGGTGACGAACGGAGCGAAGTACGCGAGGAGGGAAGCGACGGATGATGTGCTCTTGCGACCCGATTCTCCAGCTCGAGAGGATGATCGCGTGAGACGGCGGAGCACTGCAGCTGAAGTGGCGACCAAGACGATGCATAGCGGAGCGGCGTGGGCGCAGAGGATCAGTCCTTGCGCTCCCGAGTCTGACGAAGCAGCGACGGAAGCGACCGAAGCGGTAGATATCGAGAGTGCCGATGCTGGACTGTGATGCGAGGCGTTGAAGGCCGCTAAAATCACTGTGAGCTCGATCGAAGGATGTCGATTCCAGCCGAGGCTCGGCAGGCTTGAAAGAGGCGGCCAAAGCGTCGTCGACATGATGGAAACGTGAAGCTGCTCCGGTTTCGAGCGGACGGCGCATAGGCACGCTTAGGATGAGGAGAGCCGAGTGCAGGCAGCCATGGCGAGGCGCTTGATGGCAGAATTGGGCCGACCGCGGACAAGCCGAACGAGTGTGTGATGTGACGGTGTGATGATTGACCGTGTGATGGACGAGCAGCGTATGAACTGCCGTGCATTTCTAATGAAGCCCCGGCTCGGAGTGCAGCTCAGAGTGGAGGCTCTGCCCAAAAATCGCCTGCAAGGAAGACGCGATGCAGCCTCGACGCGCACCTCAAAGCGAGCGTCTCGGCGCTTCCCGACGATCTGGGACGGCGCCGCGTTTGAAAATGTGAAATTGCGAATCACCCAAACAAGGAGGCTGGGCCGACGACTAGGCTGGTGGCCGCTGGTGGCGTGTGACAACCCTGCATGCCTCACGTCGGCATCCCCGACTCTTCTTCTGCTGGCGTGGATTCGGCAAGGAAGGAAGGAAGGGACCCTTGGCGCGGCTGTCGGCCCCAAGCTTTGATTTCCAGACTCCGCCGCTTCGTGCATGCCCTTTTCTGCAAGGAGCTGGCTGCCGCGAGGGCCTCCTCCTTGGCCTTCATCTGAGCCACAGCTCGCATTCAGCTAAGCTGCCTGCAGGCTGGCCTGCCATCGCCTCGTCGCCATCATGCTTGCTAGCCTCCGTCTCCACCGCATCCTGTCTTAGGCGCATCTCTCTATAATCTCCCATTCACCATCGAAGCGTGATCCCACTTGCACCTTCGAGCATGCCTTGACTCTTTCCTACGTGGCCACACACGTTACCTCCCCTTCAAGACTGCGCCTCTTCACGACCTTCCTCTCAGCCATGCGCTGGCGCCTGGCTGGCCTCGCAGCCTCGCTGCTGATCCTTGGGCCGTCTCACATCGAAGCGCGTGACGCGATACCGCGCACGGCTCCCAGAACACGTCTGCAGGCTTGCCTCGCCAATGCCGGCATCGACATCGTGGCGGCCGACATCAGCTCGCCTGACCTCTACTTTCAAGCCTCGGCCTCGGACAACGTCGTCTTCCACTACAACCCCACTCTCATCGCCTATCCGCATTCCGCCTCCCAAGTACAGCAAGCCGTCCTCTGCGCTTCCGAATTCACCGATGCTCCCATAGCTGCACGCAGCGGAGGCCATTCCTTTGCCGGTTACGGCAGCGGCGGCATGGACGGCTCTGTCATCATCGACCTCGCAAACCTCAGCAACGTCACCTCTCATCCGGACAAGGCGCTCGTCGAAGTAGGCCCGGGCGCACGTCTCGGCGACGTCGTAAAGGGCCTCTGGTCCCAGCATGACGCGCACCGCGCCATGTCGACAGGAACGTGCGCCGCCGTCGGCGTCGGAGGTCTCAGCCTATGCGGCGGCTTCGGACCCATGTCGCGCAAGTGGGGTCTCACCACCGACAACATCCTCGAGGCAGATCTCGTGCTCGCAAACGGCTCCCTTGTCACCGCCTCGGAACACCAGAACACAGACATCCTCTGGGCTCTCCGAGGCAGCGGCTCCTTCTTCGGCATCGTCACTCGCTTCGTCTTCCGCTCCTACGATGCATCCCCTCCCGTCGTCTCGTTCGAATTCAGATGGACTCCTTCGCTCGATTCCGTCGACCAGGCGCTCTCGGTCATGACGGCCGTTCAGGCTCTAGCTCTCGAGCCCAACCTCTCCAACGACCTCGGCCTGCACGTACAGCTTCGCAAGCCCTCCAGGAGCGATCCACAGCCCTCGCACCAACGTCCGATCACCATCGAAGTTAAAGGCATCCACCTCGGTCCCGCACATCAATGGTCTGCGTTGGAGACCAGGCTACGCCAGCTGCTCGCATCTCATTCGGCTCCCAAGCCTGACCTCCAAAAGGTCAAGTTGCTCACCTATCTCGAACTCATGCAGGACTGGGACGATTTTGGCAAGGGCGAGCACAAGCTCGACACCGAAGCCATCCACAAGCAGCACAACAACTTTGTCACCAAGTCGGCCGTGACGCTCGAACGCGATCGAGGCTTTGATCCAGCCGCTCTTCGGCCGCTCTTCCAACACATCTGGGACACCAGCCTCACCGCAGGGCAAGAAGCTCAACTCGCCGACGGCAAGACCACCTTCTGGGCGTGGAACATCTACTTTGAGCTCTTTGGCGGCGGTCGCCCTGCCCATGCCCAACCCAGGGCAAAAGAGCTGAGCAGCTTCCCGCATCGCGACGGTCTCTGGCTCATCCAGATCGCCGTCGGAACCGCCAGCTTCCTGGAGCTTGCGCATTCGGGTCACGAGTACGCCCGACAGCTCGCCACGCGCGTCTATCGCGCCATCGACGATTCGCGCATCGGCAGAGGAGGCTACTCGTGCTACGTCGATGCCGAACTCGACGAGAATGAATGGAGGCACCTCTACTACGGCTCGTCCATTCAGCGTCTCGAGAACATCAAGATGCAGCTAGACCCTTACAATCTCTTCCGCAATCCCCAGTCTCTCGGCAGCCAAGCAGAGATACAGGCACGCCGTCGAGCGTCTTGGCTCCGCGACGCACCCGATGTCCAGAATCGTGCGCCAGGGCCTCGGCGTCTATAAAGGAAGTTTCCGCTAATCTTTGCAATCTGTAACATTATCTACACAACAGTGCTTTGACATGGCCGCCAATTGAGCCGCGCATTATCGTCGCTCGTCCGGTGCCGAGCCATTCCTACTCAAAGTCGAAGCCGGCGGTAGAAGCATGAGATGGCACAGAGTCAGTCGCTGTCGACGAGCACCACGCCCGCCCAGATCCACTTACCTGATGAGCATGCGGATGTTGTTGAGGAAGATGAGTACCTGATCGTCAAACGGCGTCCACTCCTGTGCGCTCGCTGTCGATCCGTTCGAGTTGGTCTTGGCCCTGGCCTGCGACGCGGCTTGCATCAACTGAGCCACGTCGCGAATCTCGATCTCGAGCTCGTGGATGGGCTCTTGCGGCTGTTGGGCGTCGAAGTACGACAAGATCGGTCAAGGTCAGATGCAGACCAACAGAGATGTGAACGAATCTACTTCGACTTACCTTGTCCGCCACAGTGACCTGCGTGAGGTCGACGATGAAGTTCTGATGCGTGTACGAGAGGCGGTTCTTTTCGCGGATCGAGACATGATCGGACGTGGGCTTGTCGGCTGTGCCAGCATAGGAACGAGGTCAGCCCAGAGTGCTGCGGGATGCAAGTGGCAGAGGAGTCGTTACTTACCGGGTGCCTCGGTGTTGATGCTGATGCGATAGTCGAACAGTCGATTCGGGCAGTGGATGTTGAGGTCGGCGATTCTCTGCTTTTGGATGATGCCATCCGGTTTGATGGCGAGCGTGTCGGCGTCCCGGGTGACGCGCACCTTGCCGCCTGGCGCAGGATGAAAGTAGTCGATCTCCTTTCTTCGCTGGTAGCTCACTTTGGCGCCCGTGTAAGAGCTCTCGCCCGAACGCGAGACGAGCGAGTTGAGGATGCGGTTGTACTGGGCGTGCTGCGACTGCACGCGCGCGGGAGAACAAGAGTAGAATGGCATGAGTGACTGCTTGGGATCACCTTCACGAGAGAGGTATCGACTTACGATGGTCATTCGGCTGTCAAATCGAGTGCGGCTCAGATCGACGACCGTTTCGTTGCGCACGGGCAATTGTATCCTTTCGCCCGTTTCCTGGTCAATGATCTGGCCGATTTTGCCTTCGATCTGTGATAGCAACGTGGCGAGAGTCAGGGAGGGCGCGGAGCGTGGCCTCTAGAGTTAGTATTCCTGACTGTGACGACACGGCTGCATCGATCTGCGATACTCACCTCGACGTTGGAGCGGCCTTGAGAGTTGGCGAAGATCCAGTCTCCCACCATCGTTGCAAAGTCGTCGAGCGGATCCACGCCGAAGATCGAGCGCTCTGGGGGCAGCTGCTGCTGCTGTGGCGACGACATGATGTGAACGATCTCACGCCACTGTGACGAAACGGAAGGCGCCCTAGTGATGATGTGATGGGGGTGATGGATGGGAAGGCAACTTCGTCTCGGAAGCATGCCGAGCCGCAGTCGACTCTCCAACTCCACAGGGTCCAATCGGCCTCTTCCGACGCCCGAGGATTCTGCGATTTTTTGGCGATTTTTTGGCCACGCATTTCGCGTTCGCTTTTTGCCCTTTCTCAGCGCGAAAGCAGTGTGTTGGACTCAGCTTTGGCACGGAAGTTGTTGCCTCCACCTTAGACCCTGGATTCAGGCAAGTCCAAGCTCCTCGACGATTGCATTCAAGACTCGAGCCATCGATCGCTCATTAGGGCCACCATGCCCGCAACCCATTCAGCGCTCCCACACAGCTTTCCTCTACTTGGGCCGAGACCATGAGCGCGGATGTCGACAGCGACGGCGACTTCCAAGTCCTCGATGAGGCCTCTGGGATTGCGCGCTCGAGCACTGCAAAAACGTACGCCGGCAACGACGCTGACATCATCTACGACGAAGCGGTCGTCACCAAGCTCGAACAACTTGATGCGGAGATAGAGTCGGTCAGTGGTCAGATTGCTGACCTTCAGCAACTCAAGCAATCGCTCCTCCGCGAGCGCCGCAAGGTGCATGCCGAATACCTCGAGTCAGCCAAGCAAGACGGCACACAGGCTCCGCGCAAGCTCGGCCACGATTACACCTCCTCCTCTGCAAATTGGTCGTCCACCATTCGATCGACAGCCAAATCCGTCTTTCGTATCCCTTCATTCCGCTTCTGCCAAGAAGCCGTCATCAACGCCGCCATGGACGCACGCCACGCCGTGGTGGTCATGCCAACAGGCGGCGGCAAATCTCTCTGCTACCAGCTTCCCGCCATCCTCAACCCCGGCGTCACCCTCGTCGTCTCCCCACTCATTTCTCTCATGACAGATCAGGTTCTTCATCTCAAAGAAGTCGGCATCGAGTCCGAACTCCTGTGCGGGAGCACCTCTCGCGAAGATTCCACCGCCATCCTCAAGAAGATCAGGCATGGCCCCGCCCTAGCTGGCCCGTCGAAACGCGCCAACTCCAACGCGTCTGCGAGTTCAGAGCCCCTGGAAGACCATCGCACTGACGGCATCAAGCTCCTCTACGTCACGCCGGAGCGCATCGCCAAGTCCAAAACCTGCCTTTCGGCTCTGCAGAACGCCTACGAACAAGGCAGGCTCTCGCGAATCGTCATCGACGAAGCCCATTGCTGCTCACAGATGGGCCACGACTACAGGCCAGACTATGCCAAGCTCTCCCTGCTTCGACGATTGTTTCCAAAGGTACCCGTCATGTGCCTCACCGCAACCTGCGGGCCCAAGGTCCTCAAAGAGATCATCGAGATCATCGACTTGCCCCCCATCACACAGCCCGACAACGCAGCTCCTATGCGCACGATCTACTTTACCGCTCCCCTCTTCCGGCCTAACCTCCTTTATCGCGTCGTACAGCGTCCCCAGCAGGCTCAGGCTGCATCACAGGCCATCGTCGATTACATCCTCGCCCACCATGCCGGCCACTGCGGTATCGTATACTGCCTCTCCCAGTCCGACACCGAGGCGATGGCCAGAGCCTTGATGGAACCCAGCAGTCGCAGAATCGCCACCGGCACCTATCACGCCGGCCTCGACGATGCCAGCAAGCAGCGCATCCACACCGACTGGCGTAAAGGTCGAATTCAGGTCGTCTGCGCCACCATCGCCTTTGGCATGGGTATCGACAAGCCAGACGTACGCTTTGTCATCCACGCCTGCATCTCCAAGTCGCTCGACGCATACTACCAAGAAACAGGCCGTGCAGGTCGAGACGGCAAGACTTCCGACTGCCTTCTCTTTTATCGTCCGCAGGATGCGATCCGAATGAGCTCCCTTGTCGCCAGCGAGCCCACCGGTCAAGAGAAGCTATCGGCAATGCTCGAGTACGCCCAGTCGGCACGATGCCGAAGACAGCTGTTTGCAGACTACTTTTCCGACATGTTTGAAAAGGGCGACGCTCAGCGCCAACGCAGCTGTGCCATCTGCGACAACTGCACAGAGCACCGTCAAGACCTTCTCATGGATGCGCGCATGCAAATGTACCAGCTCCTCGTCATCCTCGCAGAGATGTGCAGGCAGGGCGGCAGAATCACGCTCACCAGCCTCTCTGACGTCGCTCGAGGTCTCGGCGGAGGCAAATTCAACCTCGATCCGAATCTGTCCGATGCTAGAGGTGGTTCCTCCAAAGCCAGCGCTTCAAAGTCGACGAAAGCAGGCGTCGTCGACGTGGCAGCCGTCGCAGGCGGCAAGATCACGCTTCATCGCGACATGGTGGATCGCTTGATCGTCCATGGCATTCTTTCGCAGCTCATCGAGCAGAGCTACCAAGCGACCGCATACACGGTCAATGTCTACCTCGAAATCGGGCCCAAAGCGACCAGGTTCCTCCGTCATCCTCTCGAGAGCGTGTCGTCTCCTTCCAAGCTCGACCTTCTACCACCCGTGCAAGTTCTGCCGCCGAACGCCAACACGGCCAGCCAGGCGCCGAGCGCTCAGACGACTGGGAAGCGATCTGGCATCCAAGCAGATCTCGAGCCCGAGTCCAGCTCAGAGAACGCACGGCCAAAGAAGAGCAGAAGCGCAGCGAATCCATCGGTGAATGGTGCCAGTGGAAATCGCGGAACAGGTGCCAAGTCTCGCCCGAACGGATCTCAAATCGATACTCTAGCTGGCCAGCAGTCGAGGGAGCAAGCTCTGGTCGGCGGCACATCTGAACACGAGGCCATCGTCATCGACTAGCGTCACCAGCTGTTCTGCTTCCGCTATGCAACACCACGTTCAGTCAACAGTCGTACCCGCTCACGCCCGAGCTCCGATCGACCGCGCTACCAAGCAACAAAGCATGTTGACTATCATTTGGTATTCAGTCCTATTCTGGTATGTGGTGAAGCTTGACGAGAACGAGATACAGTACTGCACAGACAGGGGGGCTAGGTAGTTGCAACTCTCACTGCATCAAGCGTCGGGGTCGTAGGGACTCTGCGAAAGGGGCGCCCAGTGCTCCTCCTTGGGTAAATCGACAAGGCCCTTGGTTTCAAAGTCGGGAGTCACCTCACCAGGGATCCACTGGCCGTGAATGCCAGACCTGATGGCGAAGGGCAGCTGAACGGCCGCTACGGCCTTGGTGAAGTCGCGTGTGTCGATGACGACCACCTCGCTACGGTTCAGGTCGAGCCTGTCAACGATGGCGAGGACAAAGCCATCACCTTCGGGTGCATCCTTGGATCGAGGGCTGAATACCGGCTCCTGGATCAGGCAGTTGTCGCCTGCATAGTACCACTCGGTGGTGCCCTCCTTGCGCTTATAGTGGGCGAGACCATTGAGACCCTGGAAGACGTTCTTGTTGCCGTCGCTGCGGTCAGGAACAAAGACATTGATGAAGGCGCTCGAGTATTCGACACCCATGAACCTGTTGTCGATCTGCGGGAACTCGGAGGGAGTGTCGAGGATCACCTCGGGGTCCGGCAGCTGCTCGTTGTTGTCCTTGCGCGGATCGATGGTCCAGCGCACAAACTGCGCCTTGGGCGTGCCGTCGGCCTCCTGCTTCTTCTTCTGCTCGTCCGAGTCGGGCGGGAAGAAGGGGAAGGCGTTGCCGTGCACGAGCGACGAGTCGATGATGATGCGGCCCTGCTCGTCCTCGAAGCCCGAGGCGGTGTGGATGGGCATGCCGTTCTTCCAGTGCCAGTACTTGACCTCGTCCTTGCTCTTGGCACCACGAGGGATGGTAATCCAGGTGATTGGCTTGGTGTAGTCGTACGCCCAGTGGTGGCCGCCTGCCTTCATCCTCTCCAGGTTGGCCTCGAAGGGCCACAGCATAAGTACGAGGTAGTTGGGCGTGAGCGCACAGTCGTGGATGAAGGCGCACCAAGGCGCCTCGAGCCACAGGTCCCTGACCACCTTGCCAGAAGGGTCAACCTCAAAGTAGTAGACGTCCTTGGTGGCCAGACCCTTGGCTTCGTAGCCAAAGCCGACCAGGTTTCCGGTGACGGAACACTGCTTAGGGTGGGCGGTCATGGTCTTGGAGGGGAGGTTGAACGGGTTGTAGCCGAGCGTCTTGAGGGTGTGAGGGTCCATTTCGTAGGCGTTGCCGTTCTCCTTCATGGCGAGGAATCGTCCGGCATGCATGACGACATTGGTGTTGGCAGTGGATTCGACCGTCTGTCGGACGCAGGGGTGGTGCGTGTAGGGGTTGCGGTAGAGACCGTACATGCTCTTCCTTGCCCTGCGCTCGACCTTGAAGCGATCCGTCTCGACGAATCGCTGCCTGTAGTCGACCTTGCCGTCCTTGAAGCGGAAGGCGGCCACGGTACCGTCACCGTCGATGGGTGCATTGAGCTCGCCGCCCTTGTAGTAGGTGGGAGGCTGCGCGTAGTCGGGCATGATGCGGTAGAATGTGCCGTGGAGCTCCTTGGGGATGGTACCGCGCGTCATGACGTCGAAGATGGTGCCTTCAAAGCGACGAGGCTGAGCACCACCGGACAGGTCGGTGGCAGTCGGCCAGCCGGACGGCAGGATATCAGTGGGGTGCACATAGCCGTGACTCGGCGCCGCCTTGGAGGTGACGGGCACAGGGACAGGCTCTTGAGTGGCTGTCGGGGCCATTGTGGATGTACAAAAGCAGAGGGTACGAAGAAGGGAGAGAGAGATCTCAATATGGAGGCTTGATCAAGCGGAGCTTTGTTCGCGAGGATCGCAACGCTCGCTTTCGGCCAACAGCTGCCGCTTTATATCCATTTCTCTTTGCCATTTCATGCTCTGTCGCTGCTGGAGGAAAGCTAGACAATGGCGGCCGCTTGCTTGCTGTCTCCGTCGGCAAGCGCAGACAGCAACGACGCGCGCGCTATCATCAGCAAGGCATTTGTCACCTTGTACGACGTGGAGCGTGCACGAGACGCTCGGTACGAGATGCCCAGGCGCCGGAGGTGGCTCTCAGCAACCGTTGATTCCACGCGCCCGTGCAGACCAAGCGTCTGCTGTACCGCAAAGGACGTGGCCTCCGCTCCGCTGCCCGGAGAGGCCAAGATTCCGGGGTCCTGTCCCAGAAAATGGATTGCGGGGTATCCTGCCAGTCGGACCCCGTCTCCACACCTCGACTCCGCTTAGCACGCCTCGCCAAAAAAGAATCAAAGGCTTTGGTGGCGGCTCGCACCAGCCTGACCTTTGGACCCTTAACCGAGGTGTCGGAGGCGGGTGCAGTCTTGCCCCTTCGCCTCTGAGCCCGTGCCGCTTTGCGCTGCCGACCAACACGTTCGATGGTCTGGCATTCCCGACCCTGCAGGCCAACCTTGGTTCTTCTGTTTCACGAATCAGCTTTGTCTCCGTGACTTCCTCCGCAGGGTCGAGCTTTCGCACGAGACCATGTCTTTGTTGCCTGCCATCGATTCCCTGTTGTCCTCCCCCATCCACAGTGCGAGCCCGTAGACGCTCCTTCTTGAGGCAACAGACGTTGGCCATGCCGCCATTTCCATCCCGTGCCGTCGCTACTCGTGCGAGACGACGTCCAGGCGCGACTGATCATCGACGTCCGCTGTGCTACCACCCGCCTTCTCGCTGTGATAGCCGCCGCATTCGTGCAGCTTCCTGCACTCAAGCTTGGCGCTTGTGCTTGCCAATCGGCGCATCGCCCTTTGCTGTCCCTGTTCAAGCTGGGCATCGGCCTCTTTTCCATGCCGCCCGTCTGCACGCCAATCTGCACATCGCGTCTCGGAGTCACGCTCAGAGATGCGAAGCTGCCAAACTCTCAAACGCAGCCCCAACATGCCCTTGCAGCTTCTCCAATGTACGACGTTTTTTGCCATGTCTGTGCCGTTGCTCCGATGTTGCACATCATCCGGCTTTGTTCGACCGACCAGCAGTCATTCTTTCCCAATGCCTCCACATTTGAGGCGCCCACACCAAACCCTCAGGGTGCGTCAAACCCTCAAGGTGCGTCGAACATCGGCCTTGCTACTGAGCGGCCATCGAGGTGTCCACCTCCAGCTAGCTGCCAGGACGCCCTGGTAGAGACGCGTCGAAGCAGCGAGACGTGCCAACGTGACCTCCCTCCACTGCGGTAAAATCTGCAGAAGCACGTCAAGGACCCTTGCCTGTCGAAGCATCGGATTCGCTTTTCCGCCTTCAAAAATTTCCCCGCGTCAGCCGTGCGGGGCTCCGCAAGACAGAGCGTGCGCCACCGCTTCAGGACCCTGTTGCGCGTCCTGGAAAACGGGAACCCGCACCATCGGCTAAACCTCCTGGACTGAGGATCTTACCTGAGGTAGCAGGGGTCCGAGCGTCGCTGGTGAGCTTCTGTACAAAAGTGACTCTTCGAGCATACAGACCTTCAGTGGTCCATACTAGTACGGGCGTGCCCAAGCGTACTTTCACCTCTGAAACTCATTTCTTCAGTCTTGCAGCATGGCTCCCGACGGCGCAAGCAGCATTGTACTGTCAGGCGACGGCAGCACCTCAAACAGGCTCGCCGCCACCGTCGCCGGTCAAGGCTCGGACCAGTCAGCCTATCGACAGGGCTTCAAGGCCTACTCACGGCTTCTTGATGAGCACATTGAGTCGGGATCCAAGCCACAGTACGTACTCGTCGAAGATGTGACGCCAGAGCAATTCGAGAGCTTCGTTGCAGAAGGCAAGAAGATCGTCGGCGAAGAGAACTTCTTTGTCAACAACACCGGCAAGCCCGAGCCGGATGGCCACTCGGACTACCTCAGCCTGCCTCACTTTGAAGACTTTTTCAAGATCGACGAGCCGGAACGCTTCATGGCCAGCGCTCACATCCAGCCTGCTTCCGTAGAAGAGGTGGCCAGCATCGTCAAGCTTGCGAACAAGTATAAGCAACCGCTCCACGCCGTCTCCATGGGTCGTAACCTCGGATATGGCGGGTCCGCTGTACGTCTGCGCGGGACGGCGATTCTCGACCTCAAGAGGATGAACAAGGTGCTTCAGATTGACGAGGAGTCTGCCTTCTGCTTGCTCGAGCCGGGCGTTTCCTACTTTGACCTCTACGAGGAGCTCCAGAGGCGCAACTCGCAGTTGTGGGTCGACTGCCCCGACATCGGATGGGGAAGTGTCGTTGGCAACATGGCCGAACGAGGCGCTGGATACACCCCTTACGGAGATCACTTTATGTTCCACTGCGGCATGGAGGTCGTGCTGCCCAATGGCGACATTGTCCGCACAGGCAACGGCGCAATGGAAGGCAGGGGCAGGGTTAGGGTTAGGGTTA
>AWNI01000039.1:27127-59465 GCA_000517465.1 Moesziomyces aphidis
AAAAAAAAAAAAAAGGGCGCCTCTCCCCGAGCGCTGGTGCAATCTGAAATCGCGCTACTACTACTGCTGCTGCACGCCCGCATGGGCAGGGAATGCGGATGCCAAGTGAGCCTACACTCGGCTCAGGAACGGTCCGTGCATTTCTTTCTTGTTGATTCTCTGCCCCAACCAAATTTTTGCAGTCCGATGCGCCGGGAACGTAAGAGCACACGCTGGACCATCTGATCAACCGCAACGCCGACTGGAACCAATCAGGGGGATGAGGTGAGCTTGGTCATTGGCAAAGCCCTCTAGACCTACCTCTGCTCAAGCAAGCAAGGGAGACAGCGACCGGAAGAAGGCGCGGAGCGGTTGCTTTCACTTGGGGAGGAGGCCGCGTCCCGCCGATCGGACGCATCGCGTTTTCCCAGCCGAGTGCCCGTCGCTTTGGATTGTTGTTCTCTGGAAGCGCCCCTTTTTCCAAGATCCGTCAGGCGCGCCTCTCCCGTCAAATTGGTCTCGGTTGTGACCCGAAATCGGTGGCCAAACCTTGTTGTTTGCATGGATGGAGCTTCTGGCAAACCTTGCGTGAGGACGGGAAGGCCGCTTTGGCGAGGCGTTCTCTCGCCCTTTCACCTTCCACCTGGCCTGTCGCGTCCAGACTCTTGTGGGTCCAATGGCGGACGATCATGTGCCCGACGAATGCAAGCGATCCAAGAAGCTTCGGCTGCTGAAAGGTGGCGACGCCTTTGTGCGCAGCCGCGTTTGGTCGGGCGAGAGACGCGCGCTCGCGGGCCGTCGCCGTCCTCGGTCCAACAAGTTTCAACTTCCGCCGCGGCTGCGCTGACCCGCTGAGCTCGAGTGCCGAGTGCCGAGTGCGTGCGTTCTGAAGCCCAGACTCGCGCATCGGCCCGCAAGCATCGCGTGCATGCAATCGCATGTGTGGGTGGCCATCGTTTGGATCCATCTTGCGCTCCTCGCCCCCTTGCCAACCCTCGCGAACGGCATGCGGCCGCTGCGCTCCATGTTGCGAAAGCAAGCAGCTCCGACTCTGGGGGAAAGGGGGGAGTCTGGTCTTTCGTGCTACGGGCGCTAGGCTCGCTCGACCGTACAACAACGGGCGACTGCGATTCTGACTTTGTCAGGCAGTCTGGACCCCGACCGCGAGCCAGGTCTTCGGACGCCGACGTTCCAATCAATTGGTTCAGCGTCGGGCTTCAAGCCGGCTGCAGCTCCGTTGGTTCTTCCTGCCCCCCTCCTCTCTCTCTTTGCCTGTCCTCTGCGAACAGACTGTGCTTGGTTGCCAACGCCGCCCTCGCTCCTTGGGCTCGAGCTTATATGCGCAGAATCCATGCACGGACAAAGCAGATCTTTCGACCGGAAACTTCGTCCCATCACGCCTGCATCATCCTGGCGCTCTGCTGCGTTGCTCCCCCACTCCGCTGTCGCCAATCTCGGCTTGCAGCGTGGTTTCGCCCTCGGCTGCACGACACCGACGAGGATCCATGATCCGCTGCATTGGTTCCACCCAAGCACGTCTATAGGCTCAGCAAACACCAGCGCCAGAACAGAGTCTGCAGCCTGTGCAGCTCTGCCGTCTCCAGCCCTGGACGGCAGGCTCTCACTTCGCCTGCTGTAGATCGGTACGCAGACGCAATCGACTCCACGAGCATACGCACAGGCGCAAAACCTCGCTGTTCCTGCGCCTGCGCCGCTTCCCGCTTCACTGCCATCCAGATCGAGGTCCTCGCCAGAAGAATGCCAGCCGACCGGACCGGTAACTCATCCGCGCCGCTTTGATTTCGCCCGAGCTCATCCTCGCCTCGTCACAGTCGGTCCCGTCTGAACTCAAACTCTGTTCTTTTGCGCATCCATTCTATCTCACCCATCGGCGCTGCCGGTGCTATTCGACTGGCGAAGGAGGACGCCAAAGCTTTGACGCAGTCACGCTCCCGTCCGCACTCGAAAAGTCGGGTTGGACCCGCACCGCTCCAGCTAGCCTCAAGGCATTGTCCACTCTTGCGCTTCGAGCAAACTTTCAACCCTCGCGCATACAGTTCATGCCTATTGGGCCGGCCGGCTGAGCCTGCGCTTCACACCGACCGAAATCTGTCCGAATCGCCCGTACCAAGCTCAACCTGTGAGCACACGGCGCTCAGCCTTTCACGCAACAGCATTCGAGCTCGAACACCTGATCATGGGCAGCAGCGAGTGCCTCGGTAGCATCACTACGACTTCCACGCTCAGTACCGACACCGTCCGTCTTTCCACGACGTTCAGCGACTGCTGGCGTACCGCAAAAACGCCTGCCCTTTCCCGCCATCCCAAAGGCGGGCCCTTTCCCGCTCGACAGCGACTACGCTCTCTTCATTGATGACGGCCGCTCTGCCGCTCGAGATCGTGGATCTCATCCTCCTTCTCTCGCTTGAGCAGGGTGGCGGCTCGATCCGACGAGGACGTGAGGCTCTGCTTCCGCAAGGAGCCTCGACATCCTCCTCGACTACGTCGCCAGCGTCAAGCTTGTCGCCGGCAGCCTTGAGAAGGCCCGAGCAGGTGCTTGACCCTTGGCAGGCTGCAGCCATCAGCTGCCTTTCACGACATCATCGCCAGCGATTTGAACAGCAGCTCTACCGACACGTATATCTACATGACGTGCGTACGATCGCGCTCTTGTGCCGCACGCTTTCCGCACGCCCGGATCTATGCCATCATGTTCGCTCGCTCGCCCTTTTCTGCGACCCGTCGGATGGGAGTCATCGACTCCCATCGGGTGTGCCGACTGCGGACTTTGTCGATGGTGTTCCCGAACCATCAGCTGATATCACGTCGGCAGCTGACGTGATCCTGTCGGCATGTCCGAACATCACCCACCTGCTCCTCTCCTGCGATCATTTCAGCAGCTTGTCCGCCGGCATCTACCGCCTGCTACAGCCCAAGGAGATCACCCTGGTATCCGTTGCCAGCGTCGCGGTCCTCGACGGGATCGTCAAGCGCCATCGCGACCTCACCGCCGCCGCTCTCCAGGACGATCCAAGGATGCGTGCTATCTTGGGCACCGCCTTGTCCGCCGCGCCCGACGAGCCGTCGCCAATTGGTGTAACGTTGTCGGCGCACGAGTCATCTCCGGTCCCCTCGACCGCGCCGCCCTCACCGCACGCAGAGCGTTCACTCTCACATCTTCACCTCGTCAACTTCGATGGCCGGCTTCTGCATCACCTGGCTACGCTCTCGTCGCTGACGCATCTCGTCCTCACCCATCCAATTCTCCCAGAGACACGACCGGGCATGCCGGGCTTGTCAATCATCCCGCGCTCCCACCTCATGCTCCTTCTCGGCTCGGGCAACGTCCAGCGCATTGTCATTCGCGCCGACCTGGCTACTTGCATCCGTCTCGTCGAGGAGCTCGCTCCAATAGAAGATCAAAAGCTCGTCTTTCGTCCTCTCGCAAAGTCTGGCGACCTTCTCTTTCCCGAGCCAGAGCGGCGTCCGCGCTTCTCCGCCGCCCTTATCGCACAAGCCTCCAGCCTTTACGATGCGGTGGCGGCAAGCAAGCTGGACCTGCTGTCCGAGTTCTTCGGCAGAGTCCGTGTCCATGCGCATCGATTCGAGTCGTCGCTGTCTTCGGACGATCCCGACACCAGCCGTGGCTCCTCGACTGGGTTCCGGCACCCGCGCTCATCCGATAGCTCTGGCGGTGCTACTAGCCAGAGCGCTTCCACTGGGTGGGATGACGATGGCTCAGACGACGTCGATGACGAAGCCTTGCAAGACTTCGGCCCCGAGGATAGTCCCGAGCCTCCTGCGTCCGAGGATCCCGGTCGTTCGGTCGCAGCAACGGCGCACGCCAGCACCAGCATCAACGCGCCCCCGCTCAACATCCCTATCGAAGAGCTTTTGCGTGCCGAGCGCTTCACACCTGCTGGGCTCGCGCGTACTGCCGCCCCCGCCTCCCAAGCGAGCAGCGGCTCTCACGACCTCTCCTCGTCCGCCTCCTCGAGTCCACATGGCCAACGTCGCCGGCTCCATCGCTCGCCCTTTGCCCTCCGCAAGACCGACCTTCGCGGCGCGACCAACTCGAACCTCGACATCCTTGCCAATCTGTACGAAGCGCTCGCGTCGCACGCTGGTTTGGAACAGGAGATGAACTTCTGGTGATCCGGCTGGTGGCACTTGGTTCTCAGCCTTCCACACAATTCTTCCGCAACCCTCCGCCTTTTATCTAAGTTAGTCATCCGTACGATCCTCGCTAATCCAATATTGCCTTGCTGTCGAAAAGCAGCGTCTCTTTGTCATTTTTTTCTCACGCAACTCCCCGCGTGATCGTGAACAGCACCGGAAGCGGGATCACAGACGTGGATGCAGCAGGCAGGATTGTGGGGAGCAAGGTTGAATTTGATGTGACGGCGAAGTGTACTGCGCGCTTTTAGGTGAGGTAGGACCCGAGACTTTCGCCGAGCGCGGCTTCGATGTGGACGCGGAACTGGTTGGCGTGACCGACAATGTCGTCGTTGTCGTCCTCGAGGAGCTCGGAGAGCTGGGCGATTGTCTCGGGCACGAGGGGGAGGAGGTGGTCCTTCTGTGCCGCCCACATGTGCGCGAGAAGTTGGGTGGCAGTGGAACGAACGCGCGTGCTGTTGGTTGCGCGCGTACCCGAGGCTCGCTGAAGCAGCTTGGCGTTGAACAGCTTGAGCGTGGGTTCGTCATTGACGTTGGTCAGCAGAGCGGTGATGACACCGCCGAGCGTGGTGACAAAGTCGGCCTCGTCGATGAACGCGCCCGCGCCAGCAAGCAAATTCATCTGGTCCAGCAGCGGCGTAGCGATGCGCGCCACACGCGTGGGGTTCCAGAAGACTCCCTCGTCGTGCGTGGCCGAGAGCTGGATCGAACGCACGACGTGCACCCACAGCTCGGCCTGCACGCTTCCGGCTGCGGGCGAGCGCGAGAGCTTGCTCCATCCAGACAGGAGCTCCACCACTTGATCCAGGAGCGTCGAGTAGTACGACGACACCAGGCTGCGCAGAGTCTCGCTGAGAGCGTTGAACGTCTTGAACAGCACGACCTGTCGAGCCACCACGCCGTCGGCTGCAGCAGCGTCTTCGTCAGCATCGTCGACAAGATCCAGCACAGCCCAGTCGAACATGCGCATGAAGAGCGGTCGGAAGGCAGCCTCGTTGAGCTTGAGCACCATGCGCATGAACGCCGAACGCACCAGGCTCGACTCGACCTTGCCGATGGCCGCAGGCGACAGTTGGCCCTCGCCGCCCAGACTCGTGCGGCGCAGATCCAGCGCCCGCAGCAGGAAGCGGTAGACGAGCTTGTACGTCGCGCTGATTGCCTCGCGGTCGCTCTGGCGCAGTGCACGTCCGAGGAACTCGGCCACGCCCACCAGACGCTCCGCCTTGGCATCGGCAGGCACCTCGGCGCCCATCTCGTCGTCCCACACGCGGAACGTAGCCTCGAACACCTCCTTGGCGGGCGTCTTGCGCACGAGCGTCGAGACGAGCTGCGTGAGCGAACGCTCGCTGGCGGTCGACGAGCCACTGGCGCTCGCAATCGCCGCCTTGAGCTCCGGAGACACGGCCAGTCGGATCACAGCGCCAACGTACGACGTCATGAACGTAGGCACCGAGCCAAACAGGCCCGTCAACGTGTCGAGCGCGCCCGTGCGCAGCGACGACACGTTCGACTTGGCAGCACCTGGAGCTGTGTCCTGGGCATCCTCCGAATCCGAGTCCGAGTCGGCCGCGCCAGCGACCGTCGCGGAGGGTCGCGACACGACTCCGAGACAGAACGGCACCAGCGCGGCGATGTGCGGGATAAGGCGTGGTCCGAGCTTGGTGGTGAGCCTGCGAGTGATTGAGAACACGCTGATGCGCGCCGCTGCAGGCACAGCGCTGCGAGCGTCCTGCGCCTTGGCTGCCGCCTGGCCGAGCTTGACGAGCGCGGGCAGCGAAGATGCGAGCGAGCCATGCTCGGATGGCTGTGCGGACGACGCAATCGTCTTGAGCGCGTCAAGCGCCGCCTGGCGTAGCGCCTCGGCATCGCTTCCGCGCTGCGACGTGGATAGGGAAGCCTCGACCACCTCGACTGCCGCCTTGACGATGACGGGAGTGAAGGTTGCCACCGTCGTGCGGTCTTGCGAGTTGGCCGGCATTGCCGCCACGCGGCTGGCAAAGAGCGAGAATCCGCTCGTCTGGCGCGGCACGTCGTCGCTCTCGACGAGCTTGGAGACAACCGCGAGCACGTTGGTGACGGGCGAGAAGGGCATGGCCTTGTCCAACAACTCGAGCGCGAGCGCTGCAATAACGGGCTGGGTAGTGCGCAGCCTCGCAACCGTCTCGAGCGCGAGCTGGATGAACGTCTCGAGTTCGGGACCGATCTCGTCCTCCGGAACGGCACCCACCTCCTCGGCAAACGCCTTGGAGGTGAGCACCTGGCGGATGAACATGACGAGTGCCTGGATCTGGCGCAGAGGCTCGGCTTCGTGGTCGACGTGCTCCTTGTCGAGTCGACCGGCGCGATCGAGGAAGACATGCTCGCTGAGCGCATCGGTCTCGGCACGGTGCGCCCAGATACGCAGCACCTCCTCCCATACCTGGTGCAGCACTTGTACCTGCACCATGGCGCTGTGCGGCGACACGACAGACAGAGGCAGCTGCAGCGTCTGTTCCGCGTCGGCACGCGGCTGCTTGACAATCTTGTGCGCCGAGCGGTCGACGAGCAGCATCGCCACCGCAGCGGCAAAGTCGTCGGCACCGAGAACGTCGACGAGGATGCGGAAGAACGTCTGTCGTCGGTGGCGTGGCACGTGAGCCGCCGCATCGGTGAAGATGCGTACGAACATCCTCGCCTCGCAAAGCAGCGCGAACTTGCGCTGCTTGGCGGCGTCGGAAGCCTTGAGCGAGCCGACGAGCGCCGGGACAATGCTCTGCAGCACCCGCTCCACCACCGAGAAGCTGAACGCATCGTCGCGCTGCAGCACCGTGGCGCCAACAAATGTGAAGATCGGCATGACATTGTGCAGCACCGCTTCGGGCGCCACATTGGCGATCCTGGCGAGCAGGAGCAGCGCGTGCTGGAACGTTTGCGGGTTGTTGGAGCATTTGATCACGCTGACGATCACATCGGCACGAAGTGCCTGTGCCACATCGGCCGGAACCGCCGCGCCGGCCTTGATCGAGCCGTCGATGAGCTTCTCGATGCACGCCATGGCGAGCTGAAGCATCTGTTCAGCATTGGCAGCGAGCATGGCCGAATGCAAGTCGACGGCGACACGGAGCACCTCAAAGAGCTCGTACAGCAGCATGCCCGAGCACACGAGCTTGCTGCCAACGGCCGATTCGAGCACGGCGACGAGCACGGCGCACGTGCGCGTCATCGTCTCGTCCGGTGTCAGCAAGGTGCGCGCGCGCTTGGCCTCGGGCCCGCTGAGCGCCTTGGTGGTGATCGCATCGCGCAGCTCCGAGAAGACGGCGATCAGGATCGCAGAGTCCAGCTGCAGCTCGCGCAGCGCCGAGCCCACCTCGGGCGCGGCGGGCAGCGCCGGGTCTGCGACGATGTCGGCGAGATGCAGGTAGATCTCCTTGCGCATGGCGGGGGACAGAGTGGTGAAGAAGCCGGCTTTGTCGAGTGCGCGGACAGCGGCCTTTTGGACGAGCGCTTTTCCGTCCTTGCCAGACACGGCCTCCAAGAAGAGCGCCCACGCACCTGTGGTCGCGGTCTCGACGACCGTACGGCTGCTTCGGTCGTAGGCCCCGAAAAGCAGCTCGAGGTAGAGCTCACGCTCATCGATCGAGCGCAACCCCTCCGTGGCTGCTGCCACGCTTCCCTGAACGACATTGCGAATGAGCGGAAGCAACATGTCGAGCTTAGCAGCATCGCTGACGCCGGCAAGCGACTGCACGAGCACAAGACGGTTGGCAGCCGTGTCGAGGCAGAGGATGTGCGAGAGGATGAAGCAGACCATTGCGTGCTTCTCACCAACCTCCTTGCGACCGTCGTGGCGGCTGATCTGCAGCAGCTCCGCCTGCATCTTGGGCAGCAACGTGGCATCATTTCGGAAGCCCGACTTGCGCTCGAGAAGCTTTTCCAGGTAGTGCACCAGAGCGGGCAGATCGATGTACTGCATGGGGTCCGATCCAGCAGCGCCGTAGAACGATTCGTAACCGTAGATCTCGGCCTCCTCGCCCTTCTTCTTCAACGCTTTCGCGTTCTCAGCGATGCGCTCAGAGACGCGCAGAATGTGCTCAAGACAAGAGATGGCAGCAAGTCGAATGGCTGCTTCGGAATCGGCAAGAGCCGCGAGCAGAAGAGGCACGACAGCCTGGAAGTCTTTGGCCTTGGCCTGAGCGCTGGCTTGCGCCTGCGCGGACAGGTAGGCATCGGCGTGGCGCAGCGCCGCCAGACGCACGGCAGCACTGTACGACGCCGTGGCGTTGGCCCAGATGGACGCGAGGAAGGGCAAGCTGGCATCGCCGGTCTTGACGAGCAGGATCTGGAGCAGCAGCTTCGGCACCGACGAGGGAAGCGGAGCCGTGTTGACCACCCAGTACAGCGCACCGAGCAGCGACTTGGCGGCTGCGACCTCGGCCGAGACCCGGGAGGTGACAAAGCTGTCAAAGGCGGGAACTTGAACGCATCGAACGATCTGGATGAGCAGGTGGCTGACCAGAAGCATCGCGCTCTGCTCTGTACCAGCCGTCCTGGAGAGCTCCGCGAGCTGCTTAGAATGCGGCGAGGCCTCGAGGGTGTCGCGCAGTCCGGCGGTGGACAGAAGCTTGGCCTGATCGGCAGTGAGAGCGCCGGCGGCCGAGATCGACGGCAAGACGATGGTGTGGAGGCACGTGTCGGCAAGCGTGACGAAGTCGTGGCCCTCGAGCTTGTCGGCGAGATGCAGGAGCGACAAGAGGGCGAGGTCTCGCGACATGGCCGCGCCAGCCAAGCTCGAGTCTTTGGCGATCGGTCGCGCGGTGGACTCGAGGAAGGCAACCCAGTTCGCGCGTTCCGCCTCGGCGAGAGAGAAGATGTAGGCTGCGATCGCCTGCGCCACCGCATCGTTGGCTTCGGCGGCAGCCATCGAGGCGTTGAGCGATGGGGCAATCGAGTTGAGCAGGCCCTTGACCTTGCGGCTGCCAGTGATGGTGGTGGCGGCCGCTTTTGCGAGCGCAGCACGAGCCTTGCTTTGCAGAAGGTAGGGCCAGACAGCTCGCTGTGCAACAGCGTCCTGGGCGTCGGCGTGCCTTTCGAGGTATGCGTTGAGGAGGAATTGGATGTGCTGGCTGAATCTATCGACTGAGATACCATCTTCCGCCAGCGACTCGACGACGGTGGCGAGCAGAGTCTCGTTGTCGAACGCATCGAGCAGAGAGGCAGGTTGCGAGTAGAGCACCTGGAGGACGTCAACGGACGAGTCCTGGATGCGTGCATGCAGCGCCTCGCGGACCATAGTGTCTTCGGCACGTGCACGACCGTCTTGGACCTGCTTGTAGAGCTGCTTGAGAGCGAGCACGCGCTGCGAGGCTTCGGCAGAGTGGATCGAGAGCCAGAGAATGTCAGACTGGCCCTGACCATCGAGGCGACCGCTAGAGGCGTCGTCGAGCGAGGTGCCGGACTCGAGCGCGAGGACGGCCTGCACCGTCTGCCAGATAGCAGCAACGCGAGCCTCGGCTTGGTCCTTGCGGGTGCAGTTGCGGAGGGCAGCATCGAAAACCTGGGGCTTTCGGGTTCGCACGGTCTGCAGCACACGGAGACGGTTCTTGTGGGCGTCCACCAGCATGTCTGCCTTGAAATGCGCTTCGAACGCCACCTCGAGCGCCTGGGACGATCCAACGACGGTGCCAAGACGGAGGTTGAGGAGCAACTCGGAGGTTTGGATGGCAAGCTCGTCGTGCACGACCTGGCCGCGCAACAGCGTGCTGAGAAGATCAGCCGAGGGGGCCTGCGAGAGGCGTGCCGAGAGGGCTGCGAGCAGGTGAGCGAGGAAGGCGCGTCCGTCGTACTGCTTGGCGAGCGCGCTGATCGAGCTGCCGGCCTCTGGAGATGCGACGAGAAGCGCGGCAAGGCTGTCCGGGATCAATCGATCGGCCGACGTTGACTGTGCCGCGAGCGGGGCAGTGGCTACGCTGGAGCTCGCGCAGAGGGCAAAAGCACACGAGATCAGGGCGCGGTTGACGTTGGTGGTGATGCCGGACGAGGACAGCGACTTGGCGAGGCTGGTGAAGATGCCCTGAATGGCCTCCTTGCTGAGCGGGAACGACTGCGCAATGGTGCAGAGGAGCATGAAGCCGCCCATCTGCGCATCCTGACCGAGCGAGGCGGTGGCCGCAACACGTACTGCTGCGGGGAGGAGGATGGTGAGGATGGCCTGCGCATCGGCTGCGCGCGTCTTTGCCGACTTCTTCGAGTTGCTGGTGGACTTGGAGAGGCCCGAGACGTGCTGTGTCTCGTCCATTCGTGCACGAGCCGCACAGACCTGAACGAGCGTCGAAGTCCAGAAGTTGACGAGCGCACGGTGCGGGGCGATGTGCAGAGCAGTGGTGGTGTCGTTGACGATGAGGGACGAGATCCAACGCAGCAGATCGAGGCTGGAAGTGGTGGTGGCAGGAGCGAGGATGGCTGCATGGAGGACGCCGGCTGGAAGTGGACTGGCAGTCTTTTTGATGGAGAGCAAGAATTGAAGGTGAGGCTTGTCGTCGAGCTTGGCAATCGAAAGCATGCGTGCGAACTGCTGCGTGTCGTGGTAAGGCAAGAAAGCGGCAAGCACGTCCTGTACGCTGAACTCGTGGATGTGGAAGCGGCGTACGAGCCATTCGAGACACTTGGATGCACCTTTGGAGAGGAGGAACGGCGAGGCGAGATAGAGGAACTCCCTCACGGCCTTGTCGATTGCGTCGTTGTCTTCCTTGGGCAGCATGAGACGATCCATGCCCCTGCTCTCTTCGCCAAAGAGGAGCGAGGAGCTGGACCACTGCTGCAGCGAGGCGTCCTGGGCGGAGAGCTCGGTCCATCCACTGGCACCGAGCGCGTGAACCGTGAACAGGTCCTGCTGCGCCGCGGTCTTGGGCGGAAAGAGATAGGAAGTGTGCTTGACCAGCGACGCGGACGAGGCGAGCCGCGAGGCGTTGTGCGAGCGCACATTGGCCAGCTGGGCTGCGAGCGACGAAGCCATAGTTGACGACCGCGAGGAACGCCCTAGTGCCTTCGTGTGAGGTGTAGAGCGAGCGTTGTCGACGTCGTCAGACTGCTCCGGACAGGTGTGGTTGTGTGGAGAGGGAGAGAGAGAGAGGGCGAGAGGGTGAGGGTCTCAGCAGATGAACGTTGGTGTTCGGTGCACTTTTCTTCCTGAGGGCGCTGGAAGAGGAATTCAGAGTTTCTTTTCTCTCTCTACGAGCCGCCTCCGCCTTCTGAGCCACAGCCAAAAAATCAAAAACTGGGAAAAAATCGCCTCCATCTCGGAAAACCAGCCAGTTTCTAGCCACCGCTATCCGAGTTCCGAGAAAGCTTGCCCGACTTCTCGCACGATTGAACAGACCCATGACTGCCTCACACTTTCTCCACTCTTTCTACCACCTCTCGGCCACCCCAACCCAGATCGAGAAGACGATCTTCGTCAGCGCCATCCAAGTTGATGTAAGGCAATGTATGACGTGTAAGCTAGAGATACAGCCGTGGGACAATGCTAGTCGTCGGCAGGCTCGGCTTCGCCCTTGAAGTAGTTGCGATAGATAATGATCGACTGCCCCTTGCCCAGCTTGGGCGAGTCACCCGTGGCAATCTTGTTGCCCAAGCGGTCCAGTTCGTAGTGGATAGGCTTGAGCGCGGGCTTGCTCTCGCACTTCTGCGTGCCGTATTGCGCGCCCTTGCCGACGAAGAGCGGTCGGTACCAGCGCACGCACTTGCGCGCCTCCGACGAACCGGAATCCGACTGAGCTGCCCTCTTGGTAGGGGTAGAGTAGGGTGCGGCATCGCCCTTACCCAGTCGATGACTGCTGATGTCGTCGGTGATGATGCAGGCTTCGGGCTCGTGGTCGTGACGGTCGGGGCTCGGCGGTCTTTCGTACGGCCTCTGGATCTTGGTGATCTTGTAGCGCGCCAGTGTCTTTTCGTTGTGCTTCTTGTGCACCGTGTCGGCCAGCCGCAGCTGGTCCGTTAGAGAAAGCGGCACGTCGATCTTGCGCGCGGCAATGATATCGTTGAGGCTCAGAGCGCGCCCTCTGGACGGCGCAACGCGCGTCGCCGAAGGCGTGAGCGAGCGAGAAGCATTTCGCGCAGAACGCAGCGGCCGACCCGTAGTCGTTGTGGGCGGTACTGGCATGGCTGTGCTTGTCGAATCCACAACAGCCGCGGATGGAGCCTGCGAGGTAGCTGCTGGTCCATTCTGCGTTGCAGACGCATCGATCGGGGATGAGGCGCTCCTCTCGTTGGCCAAGGGTCCAGTTGTCGCGGATGGCGGAGCATGCGGGACGATCTTGTCCGCGCCGTCCGAAGACTGGGGACCGTCTGTGACGATCTCTGAAGAGGGCGATTCGTCCGCCTCTGAAGTCGCTGGTGTGGAATTGGCCTTGGGTGCGCGATTTCTCGCTTTCTCTTGCATCGCCAAGCATCGCAATCGCTGCTGTTCGGGATCGAGCATGACCGGAGGAGGCGGACGAGCTGAAGCCGCAGCTTTACTCGGAGCCAACAGAGCGACAGGGCTCGATGGACGCAGCGATCCTTGCTCTGAATTGCGAGCAATCGCTCTGGTGGGACCGGCAAAAACGGATGCTTTCGACGCCACGGTGACGGAGCTTCTGACAGGCAAGGACTGCGCGGCGAGGGCGACGGAGGGAGTTTGGTCCTCCGAACTATTCACCCGAGTGCCAGTCTCGCTTGGCGAATCAGCATCGCTGGTGGCACCCGCCTTCAACGCAGCAGAAGTGCGAGCAACGGGAGCGTCCTCGAAGACCGTCGCGGACTTGGCGATAGGTTTGTCTGCCTCAGCAGCAGCAGCAGCAGTTGTGGGCTTGGCTGTTGGTGCTCCTGAGTTGACGCGGTTGAGCCCGGACTGAGACGGTGCAAGCCTTGCGATCGCCATGGGTACTGGTCGTGACGTCGGACGTCCAGGTCCCGCCGATTGGCTTGAAGAAGCTGGTCGGGGAAGACGCGTGCCAGGGCCTCCGGACGGGAGAGAGCTGATTCCAGCGGTCGCCTGCCTTGGTCGAGGCAATCCACTAGCAGACCGCGAGGGCTTGTCCGGCGACGACAGCTTCTGTCCAAAGACGGCCGACGCTGAGTTTTGTCCTCGGGAAGCTTTGGATGCCACCGACGGCCCTTGCGAGGCCGATGCTCCCCTTGAGGCAGGCTGCGTGGCTGTCGTCGCCGATGCGGGGGCAGAGGCAAGTCGATGCGGGATGAGCTTTGCAGCGCCGGACAAAGCCGAGGGAGGCAGGCTTGTGTTTTGACTACCGAATCTGTTCGATCCCACGCTGACCGATCGCGCTGCTTTGGAAGCGACACTGGGTGCCCTTGACGCCTCCTGCCCCGCCTTTTCGCTTGGCTTGAGGATGTTGGTGCGCGCTGCCGCGGAAGCGTGCACCTGGACTCGTCGCGCTGGGATTCGCTCCGGTTTGGGACCGAAATCGACCGACCTTGCAGAGCTGTTGGTATAAGCCTTTCTGGGAGACCTTTCGGGAGACACTTTTACTCCAAAGTCGGCCTCGTGCTGATGGATGGGAACGCGTCGAGCTGTCTGCCTGAAGACGGGTCCTGGTGACGCATTGTTTGCATCAGATTCCGAGACCGATTCGCGCGCGGGAGTCAAAAGCGACGCATTGGCCGCCTCAGACTCTTGGCGTACTGGCGAAGGGAGCGATTGAGGTGGAGCTCGTGAGGCGTGTGGAGAGCCTGTGCGGTCTGGCGAGGCGTGGGTTGTCTTTGCGGAAGGCGATCTAGCAGCAAGAGTCACGTTATCGTCCTGTCGGCGAGTTGTGGCGCTGGGTGTTGTGCGACTTTCGAGGTCTGCAAATCTGACCGAAGGAGTTGCAGGGGCAGGAGCGGCTTTCGAAGGCGAGGCTGGACCGCGTTGCTCGCTGTGCATTGCCATCTTGGAGGGAGAGGGCAGCGAGAGCGTCGGCTCGGCGCGGCTCGGCGTTCGTGGTGTCTGCATTGGCTTGGCGGGAGATGCTACGAGGGGAGCAAAAGCGCCACTCGAGATGAATGGTGATGGGAGGACAGCATGATGAGCCAGGCGCATGGAGAGGACGCGGTTTGCGGGCGTTTCGGCTGGTTGGCTGATGGACGAGATGTTTTGAAGGCATGCGAATCGCGAAAGACCGGTGCTTGGAGGAACAAGCTGGGCGGACGCCACTTGCTGGAAGGGGGTAGCGTGCATGGGTGGGAGAGCATGCTGGAATGGCGACGGCGAGGCGAATGCGAGCTGTTGGGAGCCGAGCTTAGTGGGCGAGGTGGAGAGCTGCAAGGCACGCAACGAGAGCCTGGGCGATCGACGCGGCGAGCGTTGGGGAGAAAGAGCCTCGCGATTCTGGGACACGGTGGCACCGATGAGCGTCTCGACCGAGCGGATCGGACTTTGGTTGCGATCAGGCGACTGGTTGAGCTGCTTAGCAGGGCTGCGGGAGGTCGAGTTCTTTGCAGGACTTGTCTGCGCCTCCATGAATGGATTGACTTGGCGGCCATCCTCGCATGGTGAGTCTGATGGTCGCGGCTTGTGTCCCTCGTCAGCCTTGACATCATTTTTTGGTGCTCGCTGCGGCGATTTTGAAACAGAGGGAGCGTCTTGACGCTCGGCTGGAGTTGTGCGCGCTTGGATCTCTGTAGTCAGGGTGTCCTCGTCTGGTGCGCATGCCGGTTGCTGGGTATCTGGGGTCCGAGAGGGAGAAGCGGAGGGAGACTTGGAAGATAGCGAGCCGATCCGCCTGCTTCGCGTTGGAGAGACAGGGCTAGCAGGCGATTCGGCCAAAGAGTCGAACTTGAGCAAGATTGAGCGGGAAGGGGTTGGTGTTGGGCGGGCAGCGGACCAGCCGTAGTCGAGGTGATCGTCGACGAGCATTGTGTCATCTGGATTGAAGCTGATGGGACGGCGCCGTGTGAGGACGAGACTGTCCTTGTGCTTGAGACGCTTTTCGAGCACGCGCTGCTCGTAGTGGATGCGCTTCTTCTTTTCGGCCGACGAAGGCTTCCCGAAGAAGACGACGGCCGAGTCATCGGATTCGTCCGAGGAGGAGACAAAGTCATCGGATTGGCCGACCAAGTGGCGGCGCAGAGGCGAACGATGCCGAGTTGGTGAGCTTCGTGCGCGGACGGGCGAAGAGTGCTGAGGGAAACTGCTCGCCAGCGGGGAGCCCGACAGGGGACTGCTGCTGTGCTTGGCATCGTCGGCAAGTCCGATGGCAGGTGTCTTTGCAGAGCTGGAGGGTTGAATGGTGGATGCGAAGCCCACGTTCTCCTTGTTGACATCACGCACGGGCGACGACAAAGAGGAGGCGCCCGAAAGTCGCAAACTTCGGCGAAGTCGCTGCGGTGAGGCCATGGCTAACCTCGAAGGGCTGGCCGGAGGCGATGGAGCTGGCGGCAGGACGTCCATCGTAGGATCCGAGGCCAGGATCGATATCACCGCTCGCGCTCACAACAGTGTATTGCGGGTCCGGCTGAAGGGCATCAGCCTAGGTTGCCAAGGACGATCGAAGCGTTGGATCGATCAAGTACGATGGTTGGTGCACGATGCTTTGTTGAGTTGTTGCGGCTATGGATAGTATGCGCGCCCTGAGAACGTAGCGAGTCAGGACCGTGACCGAGACGTGCGCAAGAATAGATTGAATAGCGAAGATGCAGAGGTTGTAGGGACGTGATGGCGAATGGGAGCAGGTGTGCAAACGAAGCTACAAAGTGGGTCGGTCATTCGGCATGTGCCCAATGCCAAAGTGCTGCAAGCCTGGACACCGAGAGCCGAGCTTATGCTGGGCTATCTTCGTTTCGTTTGTGATGATTCGCAAAGCCCGATGAGTCCTGCTGTGCAGATCCGCGTTGTGCTCACTGCAGCCGACAACCAACACTAAACGAAAGCACAGGCACCTTTTTTTCCAGATGCCACCTTCACCTAAAAAAGCAGCACCAGCAGCAGCAACCCCGCGCCTCGGCGCTCACGCGCGCCCTGGGAGGACGGCTCTGGAATGCGCGCGTGGTGGTCACGTGCTGTTCGAATTCCAACCTCCACCTCCGCGCCTCTTTGTCCATTTTTTTGACTCGACCCGAAATGGTTCTCGTAGGCGGGATTTCGTCTGAGGCCGTGCACCCTCACTCAGCAGGGAGCGCTGCAGGAACGCTGCATCCAAGCCACAGGCGGCAGGCCGTGCTCATCTTGTCATCCTTGCACGTCCACCCATCTCGACCATCTCACCCAGCCCCAAGTGGTTTCGCTGCTGCCACAGCTTCTCACCATGCACGTCCTGTGCCAACTGCTCGGCGCGTCATGAAGCTCACAAAGTCTGCCGTGCAACTGGCTGCGGCCCGGCCCCTTCTGCCGTCTTCATCAACGACTGCGAGAGACAAAGGTGCGCGCCTTCGCCACGGACATCGTTTACTCGACCATCCGCGCCTTCACCATGCACGACCTGCTACAATCCTAGCTCCTCGGCAGCGGATCGAGCAGCACAGCCTCACAAGGCCGCAGTTGCTTTCATTGCTCCTTTCGGAATCGCCCAGCGAGCCCTCTGGGTCAGGGCAGCCAGGCCACCGTCCACAAGGTATCTCCGATCACGAGTACAAGACTCGCGTAGGCAAGGCATGTCGTGTGATCGTGGAAAGCCTGCCTGACTTCATGCATAAGGGAGTCGTGGATCTCGACGACCTCGAATGCGACCACCATGGCAGCGCCCAATCAGACTCGGCATCATCCAAGGGACCTCTGGCCGCCGTACGCTCTCGCTGGTCAGCCGCTAAAGGGCTCCTGCCCATGCTTTCTCCGTTCCTGGGTCAGAGCCTCCTGAGGCGAGCAGCGCCAACGCACGCTTCCCCATCGCATGCCTCTCAGCCCGGCGAGGTCTTTGACAGCCTCTACCACCCGTCCATTGCCTTTGAATTTCGACCACCACTTCCGCACATCGGTATCGGCAAAGACGGGCCCTCCGATGTCGAGAGCAGCTCTAGCGTTTCCAACGTCAGACATTCAGGCGATGTTCGCGATTTGGCTTCGCTCGATGCAGACGAGCCGCACTCGCGCGGCGGGCCGACCATATGCTTCAACGGTCGCACCATGTACGTCGCGAGCTCGCACCTACTGCGCCATGCACTCTCGGCGCTCTTTCATCACACGGAGCTGCATCTGGAGTCGGCGCGCTTCGAAGGGCGCTCGCGATCCGGCACCTTGCTCGGCAGCCGATCGTTCATCCACCAAAGGTCCGAAGCTGAGGGGCCGACACATGGGTCTGAGCCGGAAAGGCTCATAGTGAGACTACGCTTCGAGGGCATTTCGCGCGTCTCGTCCCATCCGCACACCTATACCGTCATCTTCCGATACGAGTTCGACCGCAATACGGGCATGATCATCCGCCACGTCGTCGACAACATTCAGCCTGTGCCCGGCAGCAAGGTCTGGGCCGGCCTCACCAATGCGTGGGGTAACCTCAGCCCGTGCGGCGCTGCGGGAGCGGGAACGCCCGGAGGCGGAGGCCCTGCCGCTTGCTCTGCCCATAATGCTTCAAAGACCGCGCCTTGAATTCATGCTCGTTATTCCTCATCTCGCCCCTGCTGCCTTGCCCGCTAGCTTGCACTTGTATTCTATCTTATCAGCAGCCTATGTCAATCCAAACCACCCCTCTCAACGACCAAATGTGGAGCCTTTTCGGACGACGAGACGGACCTCCAAAGCCTTCACGGAAGGAGGAGAGCTGAGAAGAAAAAATGGATATGCTGGAATCTAGGATGTAACATACGTGAAATTTCGCCGGTTTTGGGAGCGAGACGCGCGCGTCTCTGGACGCGCCGGGTTGCGGATCCTCGGCAGCTTTTGCGTGGAGAGCAACACTGCAAAAGTGCTGCCTCGACGTGCAGGTGTTGCTCTGTCGGCTCAACCGACTTCCACCACCATCTCCATCCAAACACCCTGGCTTGTCTCTCTTACGCGCTACCACTGCGAGTCATTCGAAGTTTGGATCCATGTTGATGCCACGCGCATCGTCGTATTCGCAACCCGGCATGGCGCCTGGTCAGCCGCAGCAGTACGATGCGCCATACGCACAGATGATGCCCCAGCCATCCCACCACCTCATCTTGTCGCTCCAATCATGCGTCTCGTCCACTGCAAGCTGCGTTCAGACGGTAAGCTCGAAAGCCACTTGATGGAAGGAAAGGGGGAACAGCGAACTGACCCGGGCTTCTGCGTTCTGTGTTGCGGCGCAGATGAACGAGGCAATCTATAACCTCAACTACGCCATTCAGGACCATCCTCGCCTCGTCACGGTCCTCAAATCACAGCGCGTACGTATCCATACGATTCGAGTCAGTCTAGTGCGCTTTTCTCACCGTCGCTTTCGTCTGTGCAGCACTTTGATCTTGTCTCCGGCCGCGACATTGAGCAAGCGCGCGAGCACATTGCCTCGGAAGTTCGACCCCACATCGACGAGCTCTGTCGACGAGCAGCCGCCGAGATCTCGCGCGAGGACCGTCGTGCCGTAGCGCTGCGCAATCGCCACGAAGCACTGCAGCAACGCCTGCAGAACCTGCGTTCCATCGACAAACACCAGTCCAAGCTGCAGGAAGCCCCACCCGCCCCCACCGACCCCGCCGTCCAGGCTCAGCTCGACAATCTCAACGCCACCCTTGCCGCACTCAAGCACAAGAAGCTCGCGCTGCTGGCAAAAGCTGACGCCCTAGAAGCAGAAGCTAACCCTCACTCCTGAACCAGTTGCTCTTCAGATCAGTGCCGTGTAATTGTACCCTCCCGCTTTCGAACGATGCCTCAGCTTCATCCCATCGCCGTCACACGCCCGCGCAGTACAGAGAAACGACTGAAATTGGGCTCAAAGCTCTGCCTTGGGCTTGCCAGTACCGGCCTGGCCAGCCTGGGCAGCATCCTGGTTGAGCGCCTTGAGCTTGCGCTCGATGCGGTCGAGCTGCGCCTCGGTCTCTGCGAGCAGCCGCTTGACCGCCGCGGGATCCGCATCCGCCTCGCGCGCGCCCTTGGTGAAGCGCTCGAGGTTCTGCTCGTACATGCGCTCCAGCACGTCGGCAACCGTCTTTGCAATCGCCTCGGGCGTCGTCGCAGCGCCGCCCGGCGGCGTGATGTATACGTTGGGCGCAAACACGCGCTCGTACACTGGCGGCGCACCCTCCTCGCCACCCGCACCGCGACGCGGCGAGAGCGGGCCATAGTAGCCATCGTGGCTGAGGTAGCCGCGGTTCATCTTCGCCGCATGCATGCCGTCCAGATGCTCCACCATGCGCGACGACGATGCCAGCGCGCCCGACCCGCGCCGCCACGTGTACACGTTCGACACCAGCAGCACCACAATCACCACGCCAAACGCAAGCGTCTTGAAGCTCACTTCTTCCAGACCCACCATCTCGAGCGCACCGCCCACCAGATCGCCCACCATGCCCAAGCCGTCCATCACACGGTCTACGATGCCGCCGCTGCCGCTCGAATCGCCGCTGCTGCCTGCGCCTGCGCCGCCCGAGCCGCCGTTGGCCGCTCGGTCGCCGTTGGTGGCGCCAGCCTCGCCCGCCGCCCCGGCGCCCTTGCGGCTATTGGGCCCGGGAGTAGCGGCGCGTGCGATCTCCTCGACCGCGGCGGCATCGTCGCCCTCCTCCTTGAACTCGGAGGTGTGATCGGTGAGGTACTTGCGCACCGCCTCGTCGAGCTCCTTGTAGTACTGCTTCTGGCCGTCGAGCGATGCCTTGTCGATGATGCTCTTGAGCATGCTGCGGCCGGACCACTCCACCTGGCACGTCACGTAGACGCGCGACACGTTGCCCGACCCCTCCCACGTGATGCACGTCTTGGTCTTGACGCAGAAGCTGCCGCCGCTGGGCACGTCGGGCGTGCGCGTCGTGGTGAGCGTCACCACGTAGTTGTCAAAGTCGACGTGCACGTTTTCGTCCACCAGCACACACTTGGTCTGCTTGGGCCCAAACCCGCCCGCGAGCGGCTTGATGTACGAGATGTCGCGCGTGAGCAGGTTGCGGTTCTCGGCGTTGGGGCTCCACTCGCCCACCTGCAGGTCCATGAGCTTCTGGTCGTTGGTCCAAAATTCCTTCATGAACCCGCTCGTGAACAGCAGGTTGTAGATCTTTTCCGGCACCGCAGGGTACGTCGTGTCGAGCACCACCGACGAAAAGTGCTCCTTCTTCTCCTCGCACGGACACGTCGTCTTGCGGTGCGCCACACGCTTGGCGCCAGGCGCGGGCGATCGGCTCTGCGGGATGAGCGGCGTGCCCGACCTCGCGGCTGCCGCCGCCACTGCCGCCAAGTTCTCGTCGCGCACGCCCGTCTTGGTGCCCTTGAGCTTGCGCTTGAGGCGCGCGCGCTTCGACGGCTTCGACTCTCCGCCCTCCTTGCCGCCCTGATCGCCGTCGCGCTGCTTGGCATCCGGGCCGCCCGTACCAGCGGCAGCAGCTGATGAGTCCGCCTCGTCCTCGATCTCCGAATACTCGTCGGTCAGGTCCGCCTGGTCCGCCGCGGCGATGGGCACGCCCGGATGCGAGAGCTTCCAGATGTTGACGATGAGATCGTACGTGGCATCGCGCGAGAGGAACGACGTAAAGTTGTGCTTGCTCTGCAGCGTGGCTATCTGGATCGCATTGGGGATGACAAACGCCGTCATGCGCTTCTCGATCGAGATGACCTCGGAGAAGGGCAGCACGACGTTGGTGACCCAGCCAAAGATGTTGGCCTTGAAGCACAGGTGGTTCTCCGAGATGTACAGCCGACCCTGTGTAAGGATCTCGCGCACAAGCGCACACCCGTAGTCTTCGATGAGATAGTCGTCCTCGGGCACCTGCGGGAAGAGCTGGTGGAACTCATTGTTGCGCTTGGAACTGGCCACCGCGAATCCGGTGATCTGCGGGCCCATGTCTTCGGGCCACGTGGTTTCGCCATCGATGTGGTCACCACCGCCACCGACACCCCCCGCCTCGGGAGGAACGAGGCCACCGACACCGATGGGATGGCCGCCGTCGGGGGTGAGCATCGGGGTGGGCATTCCGGGCACTCCGCCGATCGAGGACAGCAGCGCGGCGGAAGCGGCTCCAAAGCCGGCGGCGGCGCCGAGCCCACTGACCGACGAGCGATCGCTGGTGACGGATCCGTCGTACGACATGAAACTGCTCGTGCTTCGGTCGCGGTGTGGACGCGGAGGATGAAATTGGTTGCCATCCTGATCCTTTTCGATCACAGTTCCGGTGGAGGGATCACGGTAGATACCGCCCTGGAAGCCAGAGATGTGTGCGGCGCCATCATCGCCAGTGACGGAGCTGGCGCGCTTAGCATCCTTTTTCTTCTTGGTCGCGGTGGAGTCTGCGTCGGCCAAGGCGGCTTGCGACTGCTGAAGCGCAGCGGCGTGCCCGACACCCATGCCTGCGATGCCGCTGGCGGCTAAAGCACCAGCGATACCGGCGGAGGCGGCGCCGTTCTTTTTGCCCTTGCTCATCTTGCTGATGGTGCTGCTGTCGCTGTTCTTGCGCAGACGCAAGAGAGAGCCGGGCCCGTGGCCGCTGGTGGAGCCGGCGTCGGAAGGTCTTCTTGGGCTGCCGTCCATGGCGCTGGGGACATCCGAAGGGCGGAGAAGCGCGCCACTCGAGGCGCTCTTGGACACGCCCTGGACTGGATTGCGCTCGGGCGATACGGGACGATCCATGAGCGTGCTGGCGCGCTGTGGCGGCCCGCGCTGGCCGTTGTTTTGGATTCCCAAGCCTTCGGTGGCTGGACGATTGGGCGCGTACACGTTGCCCTGGTTGATGATCTCTTCGAGAGAGTCTGACCGAGGCAGTTCGGCACGGATGGGCGCAGGAGTGACGATGGTTGGCATGGTCGCAGATGCAGTGAGAGTTTGCGAGGGGGCGACGGCCGAAGACGTCTCCTTGGACGGCGTGGCAGGGGTGGGGAAGGCCGAGGAGCGAGGCAGGTTGACGTTGTGTGCGCCGTTGGAGTTGGCACTGACGACACGTGGCTGACCATTGCCAAAGGCGTCGATGGAGAGGCTGCCATCGCCGGGGCGATCTGAAGGAGCATCTGGGTGCGGGGCGAGGCGGGAGGTGATTGGGGTGGAGGTGTTGGGATGAGGATGGGCGGGGTGATGCTGATTGTGGGCATGATGGCTGGCGCCGTGCGAGTGATGCGAATTGGAGAGGTGGTCGTGATCATCCTCGAAAACGCTGCCGCTGTCGTCGTCGTCGTGGTCCTCGGCGTGGTAGTCCTGGGCGGTGGCCATGGCGCGTCGCATCAGCTCGTGGCGGTTGAGCGGTTCGGACTTGCCGTGGCCCTCGTCGCTCTTGTCTACCTTGGAGCTGCGACGCGAGGCTTTGCCGCCCGTCGAGGAGAGCGCTCCGCCGGGCTCGCTGCGCCACTGGCTGTGGCTCGAGGAAGACGGGCGCGCCATGGATCGTGATGAGGACGAAGCAGGCACTGTGCCCTTGGGATCCCAGCGCACCGAGCTGGACTGGATTGGGTGAGCGTCTGCAGCGGGAGGCACCGCAGTTCGCAGCGTAGAGGCGTCGGAGTCGGCCGAGCTCTGTGGACGTGGAGGGCTGAGACTCGAGACGTCGGTCACGTCGATGGCAGGTAGATTGACCGGCGTGGAGAGCGGCGAGACGGGCACGGAAGAGTTGGTCGCAGCGTAAGCACCCCTGGGAAAGGATGACTCGAGCGTCGGCTGATCCGAAGAGCCAGACTGAGATGCCGAAGTGGACTTGTTGCGCTTGTGATCCCCCGAGTTGGATGCAGCCGACGGACTGTCTTTGTTGCTGTTTCGGAAGATGTTTTTGAACGACGACATGTGGGCGTCGGCGCCACGAGCAGATGCTTGCTGCTGATGCGCAAGATGCGGCTCACTAGGCAGGTGCTGATGCAGGGGATGTCAGGTGGGATGCGTTCTTCCGTTCGTCAACCCACCAAAACTGCCTGTCGGATTGATAGACGGGCCTCCCAAAGTCGAAATGGGATTTGACGGAGGTGAGCAGGCAGTAACAGAAACTGAGCAGCGCGATCACTGTGCAGGTGAATTGCCCTTCGGAAGCTGTCCGATGAGACGGCGGTGATGGTGTCGAGGTGCCAGGAAGGAGTGGCGGGTCCCTTTTGGAAGGGCGGCAGCAGCAACGGACTGCACTGGGCACAGCTGCACACGAACGATGTGCATGACCCACGCGCGATCGCGGCCACCTTTCTGACCGAGTGGGAACACGCCCGGCCCCCTGTGTGCCCCACTCCGGTACATCCGCACTTTGTTGCTCCACACGGACTTGCGTGGAGCACGGCCGGAGAAAAAAGGCCAAGGGCGCTCGAGCCGCCGCTTCTTGGTTTTCGCCGTGCCTTGGCGGCAGAAGCGCATGTGGAGCTTTCGCCCGGCCAGCCAGCCAGCAGTCCGCCCGCCCGCTTCTCCTTCGGAGGGTGCGTTGGCGCCACAAAGGGAGCCGGCACGGGAAAGTGCGAAAGTGCGAGGAAAGGATGCGTCCAGCCACTCGGCACTCCGGTGCTTGTCACCATGCATGGATGTGGCGCTTGCCTGCGATGCATGACGAGCTAGCGTAGCCTCAAGCTCTTATTGTTACCATGTCGACCAGCAGCGTCACGATGTCCATCTGGCATCTGGACTTGATCAAGTAGCCTCATCTCCATATCGGCACGCCCGAATCGCAACTCAACGCCACTCACCTGGTCGTGTAGGAACCCGCGGAACCCGCCGTCGCAATTCGGAATGGCTGGCGATGATCGTGACCCCATCGTCGTCTCGACTGCCACCGCCTGTGTGCATCAATCGGACCTCGAGGTGAGTGTCTCGAGCTTTCGAAGTGTGCTTTCACTTTGCTGAATTTGCTCGGCACACGTGTGCCATTGTGATGGTGTGTCCTAGACCTTGGGCAAGGACGAGTGGGTTGGAGACAACATCTTAGCCTTCCATGCCGAGTGGCTAGACGATCTCGGCACGCGGCTCAATGAGGCCAGCTCCGCGCCTTCGGTCAAAATGATGCCTCCTTCCGTGGTCGAGCTGCTTTGTGCGCTCGACGAGGAGGCAGGCAACCAAGCATCCTCGGTCGTGCCAACACCATCCGAGCGCTTTCTTCTGCTTCCTGTCAGCGATCGCTACAGCTCCTCGAGCCCCGGGCACTCGGCCGGCGGTAGTCACTGGAGCCTCTTGTTCATCGACGCCCACAAGGGCGACAGCTTCCACTTAGACTCTCTCGGAGACATCAATCGCACCGCAGCCAACACCGTGCAGGACAGCATTCGCACGCTGATCCAGGCCAAGTCCGGCGGCACATTGCGCCCAGCCAAACCACGCAACGTCGAATGCCTCCAGCAGCAGGCCAACGGCAGCGACTGTGGCATCTACGTCCTCTTTCTCTCCAGTCTTTTACATCGTCGCCTCTCCGACGACAGTCAACCGGACAAGCTCGACGCCCTGATCCAAGACGTCTGCGAATCGTCGACACCAGACACGGTGATGAAGTTCCGGCACAAGTACCTCTCCTGGCTGCAAACATGGGGCGAGGTGACGCACCACGAGGAGCACGTCCAGCCCGACCAGCGCATCCGTGCACGCTTTCTCCAACTTTTTTCGGGTCTCGGTGTGGAGTAGCCGCCTTTTTTCGCGCCGCAATTTCGAGACCTCTATTCGTTGCTCTGGACCTTTCTCGTTCGCTCTCTTCTGTTCCTGTTGCCACCCAATTGAGCCTTGCATTCCTCTCTTCCAACCGCATACTCGAGTGCATGTGCCGCACTCTCGCAAACGGACCCTAGCAGCTCGTCGCACTGAGCCCACGACGTCCTAGTCCTAGCCGATCTGTTACCGCGATGGCCAAGACGCTCGACCCTGTTCAGGCCGCGCGCAGGGCGGCGATCCAGCGTGAGTCCAAGCGCAACAAGGAGCGCAAGCAGCAGGCACAGCAGGCACGCGCATTGCGCCAAGACACCGCACCACTCGAGCGCCAGATCCGTCGCCTCGAGTCCCGACAAAATACACTCAGCGAGGACGATCAGGAAGAGTTGCAGCGTCTCCAGCGCGAGGTTGCCGACGTCAAGCGCATCAAAGAAGAATACGTTCGCCAGCATCCGGATCAGCGTAACTTTGTCCGCGGATACGAGGAAAAGACTCCCAGCGAATCCAAGCCTGGCGAATCGAGCAACGCATCTCAGCAAACCGCACCAGCAACCACTCACGTCAGCCAGAATGCGCCGTCGCGGGATCCGAAATGGAGTATTTACTACGATCCCGTCTTCAATCCATACGGAGCACCTCCGCCGGGCATGCCTTACCTGGAGAAGCCTCACTCGCAGCCAGTAGCCGAAGGACTCTTGGACGTGGCAAAGCCACCCCCGCTACCCGAAGAAACGGCCGACTTTGAAGATGCTGGCTCGAACGAAGACAGCGATGACTCGGGCATCGACGACGACCTCAAAGACATTGTCATGCCGGCAGGACCTCCGCCCATCAATTTCGCGTCGAATCAAGGGGAGGTCCGTCAAGGTCCAGCCACAGCTGACCGAGGCCGAAACGTGCGTGGCACGGGCAAGGCAAGTGGCCGGCCACCAGGCCCAGATCAACACAGAGGTGGGAGACACGGTCCAGGTAATGGCATTGGTCGAGGCATGGCGAGACCGATTCACAGCGCCGCCGGACTCCCTGCGCGGCCTCCTCCTGGACTTCCGCAACGGCCTCCAGTACCTGTGGCGGACGCCACAGGCTCCAGACTACAAGCATCTGCCCCCGCATCTGGAACGCCCAAGCCACCAGGACCGCCGCCTGCAGTGCCCGACGGCGTCGTGATCTCGGCAGAGCCGCAGCTGCGCGACTTGAGAAAAGAGACCACGGCATTCGTCCCGGCGGCGATTCGCAAGAAGCAGCAAGAAGAAAAGGCAAGGATGAAGCGAGGACTTCCCGGCAGGATCGATGCAGCCCCGCTCTCGGATCACATGGCCGGCCCGGCAGATGCCGCTCAGAAGGAGCGGCCGGATCTGCTCAAGTCTGTGCAGGCGCATCTGCCCAGCAAGGCTGCCGACGCTTCAGGAGGACATGGATCGAACGAAGGCGGCAGCAGCGCGCAAGACTACGATCGATTTCTGCGCGAGGTGGGCGATCTGCTCTGATATGATGGCGGTGAAGGCACAAAGCCCACTTCATACCTCACAACGCCACGCGTTAGTTCGTTGCCCGGTCTGGCGGATGTGCGTCAAATTGCCACCCACCATTGCTCCCACGCTGCCCCGTCAATTTCATTTGCAGTGGGTCGAGCGAGGCAATGCGGATGAAGCACCTGCGCCATCCGAGCTCGCCTGGCCGCAGATGAGATGCAAGGTACACGGCCAGAGCGGAATCGAACGCATCAGCCGCAATCCGCCGTCTTCAGGACATATTGTATAAGATGCGGTCGATCGCAAACCTCGTGCGACACAACCTCTTGTTCACATCCACCTTGCTTACCAGTCTGTCCATCTCCGAGCGCACAAACGATTCACGACGGCCATACGTCTCGCGACAACGTCAAGATGCATTTGCCTGGGCACATCATCGGTGGTGTACTCGCCTTGTATTTTTGCGCCGTTCGAGTTGCCTCAGCTGCGGCGCCGACGTGCACAAAGGGTAAGTCGATGCATGGACGAATCCACATACGATTGACATGCGGATTGCGCAGATGCTGACAGGCGAGCTTCTCATCTGACAGTGCTTACCTGTGACGTGAAGGGAGACGACTCGCCCGAGGCCGGGCTGCGACAGGTGGATGAACATGCGCTGCGGACCATGTACTGCGCCATGGGCTGCGACTATGCGGTGAACCATGCGATACCGCATGCCTTTTCGACGTACATCAAGCCGATTTGCTCGGTCGAGAAGGAGGAGAACCAGATCGAGTTCAAGAAGTACGAAAAGGATGGCAAGGACAGCAGAAGGCGCCGAAGTCTGCGCTGGGAGCGTGGCCAACGTGCGCCGGGAAAAACACGGCGAGATATCGACGCCTACACTGTCGGAAGCGCGCAGATCAAATTTTGCTGCACCGACCAGAGCGGAGTGGATTACACCGAGGCGGTGAGTATGACCTTGCAACAGGCAGAGAGCATCGTCAGAAGCGAGACAGCTGACGCCGAGCTATATTTGACGATTGCTTCCGCAGGCGGCCAAGAGAATCGGTCTCGAGCTTTCGATCTGCAAGGGTCACGCAAAGGACTAGGAGACGTAACAGCCATTCTTCCCCAGCCAAGCATAGAAGACACAAAGCATATAGACTACATAGATGTGATGTTCTCGAGCGACACTGTGAGCGTCGCGACACTTGACGAGCAGAGGCACAGCGAAACGAGCTTGGGTGGAGGCTTCTGAGCCTCAGAACACCGCCATCCTGGCAAAATTGGCCAAATCACGTGCAGCCTCACGGCGCGAGGGTGAGCGTCTGAGGGGAACGCGACTCGGAGTCGGATTTTCTGTGCAGGGCGATGCAGCAGCAGCAGCAAAGCAGCGGCAGGCCCGGGTTGGGAAATTTGGCATCTGCGGCTGCGTCCCCGTGCGCTGTGATGAGGGGCGTGTGTATGAGAGCGCATGTATTCGGCTCAGCCGTGACAGCCAGTGCATCACTTGCCGACTCGATGTGATTCTTTGTCTCTTCCATCTGTCGCATCACCCTTCGCATCGGATCAGCCGCAGCCTCGACTACGCCTCGCATCCACCAAATGGCGATAGGCTTCTAGGCGGACGTGCTTTCTCTCCTCGGGCTCTTCAGCCAAACCCCTTCGACCTGGCCTCGATCATAAATATCGCCACCGAGCCGTTCAGAGCGTCTCTTCTCCAGCCAGGCCCAGACCGACTCCATTCAGGCCTCACATCTCGCTACATCCAGCACGTATAGCGACCAGCCATGTCCGGTGTTCGAGCGGCCTCACGCCGCGTCCCGGCTTTGCAAGCCTCCGAGGCTAGCTCCTCGTCGGGCAGCAGCAGCAGCAGCAGCAGCTCCTCATCGCCGATGACCCCAGAGGCGCATCTGCTCACCCATGTTAACAACGTCCGCAAGTGCTGCGACATGTCTCTCTTCTACAAGAACCTCCAGGAGCAGGGCCTCGACTTTATCGCGGATAGCCTCTTGCACGCTAACGACATCTTTGCCAAATATGCGTAAGTACTCCCATCCATCTGGATCATTTCGACACCGCCACAGTCAGCGCTAATCACTGTCTCTTTGCTCTCGCGCCGCCTCGCAGCACCAGCTCGCGCAACGTCGCATCGCCTTCCAAGCTCGCCGGAGAGCTGCTCAAATCGCCTACTCGCACCCGCACACGTTCCCGCGATGCTGCAAGCGCCATGGGTCGCACTCGTGGTGCGGCTGTTACCCACAGTGATCCTTTCATCGATGCAGTGGACGTCTTTGACAAGGAAAACGCGCCCGTCCCAACGCGCTCCTCGCGCTCCCGCACTGCTTCTACGCTCGAGCCTCAAAAGGGCAAGCGAAAAGCCGCAGTCAAGGCCGGCAAAGCCATCGCAGAAGATGCACCACAGCCACCCGCCGCTCGATCCACCCGCAAGGTACTCGGCGATCTCAACGTGCAAAAGCACGAAACTGATCACGCCGAACAAACCACCAAGGCAACCAGGAAAGCCGTCGCCAAAGTCACCCCCTCCGATGACGACAGCATGGCGATCGACACGTCCCTGCGTCAAGCGACACCGCTCCATGACACTGCGCCCAGGGCTTCCACTCCACCCGCACACGCCTCGCCGCAGAAGCCTCAACCTGCCCAATCTTCGAAATGCGCGAGCCAGCAGCAAGCCATCGAGTCTGTCTCCATCATCGATTCGGATGAGGAAGACTCGGATGACGAACAAGAAGCTCTCGAGGCAACGTCTTCTTCCAAGATCAAGCCTGTCGCATCCAACGAAAAGCATGCCGAACCCACCGTCACAAGCACCGTCGTCTCGCAGCTTTCCAGCATCGACTCCACCACCGTCTCGTCGCTTTCCGATCCGAACGACACCATGCGCTCCACTGACGACAGGAGCAAGGAGCACGACAGCACCCTCTCGGGACGTCACGTCGACCCGAAGCTCGACAGTGCCCGCCAGGCTGCATCCCTACTCGTCTCCAAGCTTCAGCAACAAAAGGACGCCAACGCCGACAAGCCCGCCAAGCGCACCCTGGCTTCCTACGGCGCAAAGAAGAGTCTGTCTTCGGCCACGCACAACGCGCGCCCCAGCAACCCTACCCTCACCCTTCACTCGGCCTCCACCCCGGCCGGTCCAGGATTCCGCTCGAGCTTCCTCAACAAGAGTCTGCGAAAGCAGATCGCTGATCAGGAGGCCCTCGAGGACAGTGACGATTCCGACTCGGACTCGGACGCAGACGCAGACATCCAGCCCCTCGTAGCCGGCTCCGCAGCAGCCGCCATCTCCAAGAAGACGGCAGCCAACACACGGGCCAACGCCGGCGATGCCACCACCAAGATGGCTGCCTTGCCCGCCAGCGGTAACGCGGCCAGCAAGAAGCGTAAGAGCGACGAAGCTCTTGCGCCTGCCAGCGAAGCCCCGCTAGGCTCGTCTGCTCCGCCCGCAAAGATGTCAAAGCTGGGTGCAGCCATGCAGGCGGCCAAAGCACAGGCGTCTGCCCCGATGGCCGCCGCCAAGAAGCCAGTCGCAGTTGGCCCAGCGTCAAAGCTCGAGCAATTTCGCAACAATCTGGCACACGTGGCGCGGAGCGCGGGTAGCGGTACGAGCGCAAGCTCTACCTCGCAGCCCGTTCTTCCCGCTAAGCCGGCGCCATCTGTTCCCGTCCAAGCGATTGTGTCGTCACACGCAGATGATCGTAGTGAGACGCTGACGGCAGCCTCCGACTCGAGCTCGGAAGTCACGGAGAAGATTGCTGACCGTAGCGGCGGATCGACCATCAAGGCATCCGCCATTCCACGATCGCCGACCCGCTCTCCTTCTCGCACCGCCACAGCTTCGCCGGTGAGGCTTCCTCCTCGCACGGGCAGTGTTCGCAAGTCTCCTCGCAAATTGGCCGAGCAGTCGAAAGCCAGCCAGATAGACTCGACACGCAGCGCTTCGCCCGGTCCCAAGTCCAAGGATGATGCGAGCGACAAACTTACTTCCTCGTCTGGTCTGCCGACTCCGCGAAGCCCGACAACGCAGCCGCGGAGCCTTGCCGCCCTCTTTGGCAGCCCAAAGCAGAGCACCAAACTTCCATCGCTCTCGAGCACCGCTGGCGGCAGCACCACCCCAGCCCACTCGCCTCCCAAGAACTGGCACGGTAGCCGTCTACCCTTCGCTCAACCTTTTGCCACCCAGCAAGCAGCGCTGCGCGAGAAGGACAAGTCGCTGCCTCAGACCCCGATCGAGGAGAAGGCTGAACCTGTCGCCTCCGAGGCCACTGACGGCCGTCGCGTTGCCTCGGCAGCATCGACCATCCTCTCGACGTCCAAGGCCGATCTCGACAGCCAGTTCTTTGATGCTCGGGAGACTACTCCGGAGCCTGCAGAGGTCCCAGCGGCTCCCGCGACGGCAAAGACGTCCAAGGACGCGACTTCGACCGCCACTGTCAATGTGGCTAGCAAGGCTGAGTTGAAGGCGGCGACCGCTACTACCAGCATGACGGCGCCTCAGACAGCGACCAAAGCGTCGGGCATCGTCAAAGCCTCTGTGCTGTCGCCCAAAAAGGTGGCCGCGAAGACGATGGCCAAATCAGGGCCAACCTCACCAACCAAGGCGAGTGCGCTTCGTGCTGCAGCCAACGCTGCATCGCCATCCAAGGCCAAGGCCCAGTCGACTGCACGTACAGCGGCGCAATCGGGCGTACCGGCCACCTCGACTTCTCCGTCCAGAACTTGGGGCATCGGCGAAAAGATCAAAGGCTTCCTAGGTCTGCACGCCTCCACCACGACCAACCCTGCGACGTCGGTCGCGCAGACCAAAATCTCGGCTTCGGGCACCTTCCAGCCTAGATCAAATGGCATCCCCGCAAGCACCTCCAGCGCGACGGTTACGGAGTCAAAGACAACATCTGCTGCAGTCGCCGCTGCCCCAGCCATCCCTGGTGCGCTGCTTGCCAGTCCGACACCGTCATCGAAGGTGCCGCAGGTGCATTCGACCCCATCGGGCGCAGCTGCTTCCGGCCCGGTCAACGGTAAGCTGTCTAGTATCGCCCGTGCCGAATTGCTGCGCAAGAAGCAGGCAGAAGAGGAAGAACGCAAAGCCAAGGAGAAGGAAGAGCGCCGACGAATGCTGTTGGCAAAGAAGGAGGAGCGTGCCAAAGCGATGGCCGAGGAAGAGCTCGAGAAAGAGAACCGCAAGCGTACGCGCGATCAGAACGAACGCTCTGGACGCGCCGGCCAAGCAGGTGCGGGCAACGAAGATGCCAGTATCGCGTCGTCGAGTGGAGCCCCGGCAGCCATCCCCGCCGCGCTCCTCGGTGGCATTGTGCTTGGAGGCGGCTCGACTGCTCCCAGCAGCCTGCACAGCGGTTCGACGAGTTCGCGAACCAGCGCCGTCAGCACCATCAGCAGCGGACCGCCTACCCGACCATCCAGCGCGCTCAACGGCAGCTACGCAGGCGTCAAGAGCCGCTACATGCAGACGACGGTCCAGCAGGCGCAGCAACCTTCTCAGGATGAGAGCAACAAGAAGCGCCGCGTCACCAATGACCGGGACGCTGCCTCTGCACTTGCTCCTCCCCAAGTCAAACCCAACCCGCAGCCTGTGGCCGGTGCTCGTCCGGGTGTCTCGGCGGCCACCTCGCAGATCGGCGCACCCAAGATGGCGCGCACCGTGAGCCAATCTTCGATCCGAGCCGGTACGGCGACGCAAGCACACGCGCAACAGCAGCAGCAGCAGCAGCAACGCGCACAGCCGCAGCCGGCACCACAGCCGGCGCCACAGCAGATCAAGTTGGCGATGAAGCCAACCGGTGCTGCAGCTGCAGCCTTTGGCGCGGCGCCGCGTATTCCCGGTGCGGGCGCAATGGCTGGAAACGGTGCGGCTATGGCCTCGATCATGGCGGCCGCCTCCAAGGCACCGCTTGCGGCCGGAGCGAGTCAGCCCCCGGTCAAGACCATGGCAAATGCCAACTTTTCCACTGCGAACCCTTTCCAGCAGGCCAAGCAGCAACAGCTGCAGATGCAGATGCAAAAGCAGAAACAGATGCAGATGTTGCAGCAGCAGCAGCAGCAGCAGCAGCA
>AWNI01000039.1:68314-98599 GCA_000517465.1 Moesziomyces aphidis
CGATCTCGGGAGGCTGCAAGAGGCGAGTCGGATGTGCCGTTCATTTAGGAGCTATCGGCAGGTGATGGAGAGTGAGAGCGCAACAGCGATGTGCAGCATCCAATCGAGGCGCGTCGTCGCGGCGGCGTGACGGCGAGTCGGTGAGGTAACTTGCAGATGAATAGAGATGATGTGCTCACGCTCGGATGCCTATGCCGTCGATGCGGCGAGACTGGCTGGGGATCTGGTGAATCGGCTGGGAAGCGATGATGGTGTTCGGAAGATGCGATGCGGAGCAGGGATGCTGTTCCTGCCCTGCCCAGTGTGAATCAGCGCCGCACGGCCAGCATGCTCGAGCCATGCTCGCTCTCTCCAGTCAAAATTGGCACGCGCACCTCCCGCAAGCTCGAAGCTCTCTTTGGGGCAGAAGCGTTGGAAGCGGCGTACCTGTAGCGGACGAGCCGAGCCGAGCGGCAAAGCTTCACACGCGTCGCTGAAATTTCGAGGCGTCTGTGCGGGTCCACTCATCCCTGCTACAGCTGCATCTGCGGGACAGCTCGCAGCCAATCGATTTCGGGTGCGGCGGCCAGATCCGAGCCCGCCAGGCGCACAACCGAGGCAGACGCAGCAGAAAAAAATGCGAGAGAAAATTGGAAGAAAAAAGAGAGGCCCTGTCTCGCTGCCCCGCCCCCCGCGGTGAGGCGTGTTGCTCGAGTCGCTAAAAGTTGGGGAATGGCCTTGACCCACGACGCGGGGTGCACAATCAATCAATTTCAAACAGGCTCGCGATGAGAGGCAGCAAGTCTAACATCGCCAAGTCGGCTCGACAGCGACAAGGCGATCTTTCGATCTGTTGATGCTATGCATGAGCTTGTAGTTGGACGGTGCTACAGGCCGCGACCCAGATCTTCTCTATAGCAGAGCGTGGTGTTCTGGCGCGATTCGCCGACCTTCCACGAGTCCATGTCTGTCTGGTCGGAGCCCTTAGAATGGTAGGGGAGGACGGCGATCTCGCAGACACGCTCAAAGAGGCGGTCGATGATGGCGCTCAGCCTGGCGCCCGTCTGGGCAAAGTCGGGCTGCGCATTGACCTCGAGCAGCCATACGTTGAGATCGCTCGGATGTTGCGCTTCTGCTTGGGCATCATCGTCGTAGCCGACGAGCAGATCGACGCCAAACACCTCGAACGCGTTGGGCCACATCTGCCAATGGATGCTGCCCGCTTTGGCTGCAGCCTGGAAGCACGCACCAATGACGTCGGCAGCCTTACGTCGCACCTGATCGACCATATCGGACGACAGAGTCGCGCCTGCTCCTTCGTGGCCTAGGTTCGCGCACGCTGAGCCGACGAGGTCGGACCACAGAAAGACGTTTTCCTCCTTGGGCCGTGCGTCGTTGCCGACAGCGAGCGAGCCGTCGTCTTGCAGGCACGTGTTGGTGAGGTGGCATCGCAGATCGCGCACCGTCGCCGAAGACGGCGCTTCGTATGTCAATGGTGCAAATAGCGCGAGCATCTCGTCGTGCAGATACACCGCCACGCCGCCCACACATAGCACGTAGGCACGAAGGTGAAATTTGCGCGCGTTCGAGCCTGGTGCCGAGTCGAGTGAAAGCTTTTGTGAGACCTCCTTTGCCAAAGAGTCGCCCTGTGGGGAGCGGATAGGGTCGACAATGAGCGGTGACCGAATGTACTCTTGAATCACGAAATGGCGCAACTGGCTGGCCATGACCGAGGTGTCCTTGCCCGCGTACGCGTGTCCACTTGCCGAGGATCCAGCCTCGCCATCGTCGTCGACATCGTCGTCCTCGTCACCCTCGTCGTCGGACTCGGGTTCGAACTCCTCAAAGATGGACTGAAGCTGATCGAGCGTGCTGAAGATGCGAATGCCGTTTCCGCGATCCGCCATGCCTGGCTTCAGGATGAACCACTTGACATCGCTGTCCCTTGCTTCCTCCAGCGCGCGCTCGTTCTGCTCGAGCAGCTCGGCGAGGTCGTAGAGATCGTCCATGAGCAGCTCGTCGAGCTCGTCGGCAAACTGGATGTCCAGATGCCACGTCTTGGGTGTGCACGATCGGAAGCGACGTGCTTCGTCGCCCGGCGGCAGCTTGACCGCATACGTGTTGAGCGCCGAAGCGAGGTAGTGTTTGCGGATAAGCGCCTTGCGGATCACATAGCTCGAGCACTGTGGCTGCTTGCCCTTGGCCGACGCCGGAGCCCCTGGAAGCAGCTCTTCGAAAGGAAGCAGATCGTAGTCGGCCAGGTACAGATCCTTGCCCGAGGGAGCGCTGGGGCCGCTGTCGTCTTGAGCATGGTGTGGGGCGTCTGCTGATTCGCCAGCCTCGACGATCCAGCCATGAGGAGTAAGCACCTTGCGTGCTGCTCGGATTGCGGCGGTCTGTGTGTATTCTGCTCCTGGAAACGACACGAATGCCGTTTTCGGCGGTGATGAAGAGCCAGAAGCCATCGTGGTTGGCCCGTTGACGAATTGGTGAGGTGTAAGAAGGGCAGACGAACACCGCAACAAGAAGAAATGTTGCGACCCTGCAGGCAAGAAAATGAAAAATGAAAACAAAAATCAATTAGAAAAATTAGGAAAATTAGGAAAATCGGTCGAATTTCACGAAAAAAGGACCCGAAAGCCTTCGGCATCTTCCGATGGAGGTGATGTTCGGGAAGGGTCCGTTCAAGCACCTTCGCGAAATTTCCAAGCCAGGAGCGGCAGGAGCAGCAGAGAGCAGCAGGAGCGGCACGAAGCTGTCACGGTGCGCAGCAGCCGCTCGTCGGTGCATGGACCAACAGCAGCAGCAGCGGCAAGGGTTCAACGACCAAGCTCTGTCGCCACGACCAGGCGTGAATCAGCACCGCATCCGAGCCAGGAGCCAGGAGCCAGATTTGGGCAGCTGAACGTGCTCCCACCTCCACATGATGCCTTCTCACCGACCGAACCAACAACCGTGGGCTTCATTTCCCTTCATCCTTTCATTCTTCCATCCCTTCATCCCTACATCCTATCGTAATCTGTCTTCACCCAAGACCACATCCTCCACACCCTCTTTTGTGCTGAAGCGGTACCCTTTATGCCGCATCATGAGTCGCAGCATCGTATTGGGCACGATCAGCTTCGAAGAGGTGCCGGCACACCTCGAGCACCACGCTCATCCCGCACTGCATCCCAGCGCGATCGAGGAGGACGAAGACTTGGACGCACGCTCGCTGGTCTACCTGCTGGGGGACAACGACTTTGAGCGCGCTGCCGTCTTTCTTGCCGCTGAAGAAGCAAGGCGCCGTGCCAACGCGCTTGCTCAAGCCGAAGCCGAAGCCGAGGCGCGCCGCCAGCAAGCGCAGCAGCAGAGGGCGCGTGCGCTGGCGCAACAGCTGGAACAGCTCCTCGACGACGATGAACAGCTCATCGACTTGCTTGGTCGACGCATCCTCGCCATCAATGGCCATCATGTTCAGGACCTCTGGCATCCGCACCAACACGATAGATATGCGCACCTTGGCGGCCCCTCGCATGCCTCGTCCTCACACGCTCTGCCCCGCGCAGGATTTGATGGGCGGAGGGACCTGCATGCGGTTTGGGGCGACTACGATGCAAGTGCAGGCCCCACAGGCGCTAGTCCGTTTATCCATGCCTCGCCGCTAGTCGTACTCGGCAATGCACCGTACCGCCGCACGATCGCCGATCGTACCGCAGGACCTTCTGGAGCGAAGCTCGGCTCGCGAGTCGCCATCCACCCTCTGACTGGAGTACGCATGCTTCTGCAGGATGACCAGTTCGTCGAGCTTCCCGACGCTGGCGACGAGAGCGATGCCGAGTCGGAAGAATGGGCGGTGCGTGACGAGTCGGACATCGACTGGCTCGGGCGCGAACTGCTGCGACGTCGCCTGGGAGCTGACGTGTGGGTGATCGGTACAGATGACCGCTCCCCGCCGCCCGTGTCGCCCAAGCAGGCCAAAGATGAAAGGAAGCAGGAAACGGTGGCGGCAGTGCCGGTGTCGGTTGAAGAGGTGGAGAGCGACGATGAACTTGTTACCGCCGCCCAAGAAATGGCCACAGCAAGTCCAGGACCCAGCCACCGCGACACCGGCGCAAGCCCAGCGCAGGCTGAAACACGCAGCAGCAACGACAGCACAGCCAATACGAGCGGCAAGACCAGGCAACGCGCAGCTACAGTCATGTCCGAGTCCGAAGAGGAGGAGCTCGAGACGGTAGGAAGAATCGTCACTGAGCCAGCCGCCAGTCTCAACGACCGACCCAGAAAAGCAGTCAAGGTCGTGGATCGTCGCTGAATCCGCTTCCATCGCGTTATAGCATCCGCGATGACAGTTGAAGCTTGATCTTTTCGCATTGCGAGAGATCGAGATGCGAAGGTTTACTCTTCCGAAGGTGTTCCTTCGCTTCCTGTTGATTCAAAGGCAATCCCACATGAGTCAGTATCCATGTGCACGCCACATCCGACGAGAGACTGAGAAAGTTGTGGACGCACCTTCATCGTCCTCTGCAACGTCGTCGTCGTTGGCAATGTCGGCCGAGCTGATGTTCATTTCCGCCTGGCCGCGTTTGAGGCGCGCCACGAGATCCTGTCCGAGCTGCGATCGTGCCTTGGTGCCGTACGCCAGCAGATCCGCGGGCAGATCGCCATCCTTGTTCGGGATGGTAGGATCCGCTCCCGCCTCCAACAGCTCGTTGACTACAGTCAAAACAACTCGTCCAGGGTCAGCATCTGAATCTTCTGTGTATGCCGAGGGGGTGCGGAAGTGGCTTACCGATCCAGTTTCTGATTTCCTCTATCTCAGCGCCCGCCTCGCCATCGGGGATGTCTACGTTGACGGCGGCGTGCAGCGGCGTGTCGGCGTTGGTGCGGTCCTGCAGGTCGACGTCGATCTCGAGGTTGAGGATCTCGGGCAGCACCTGGGTCGACTGCGACAGCGCAGCGTAGTGCAGCGCATTGCGACCCACGCCGTCGCTGTGATTGGCATCGAATGCTCCAGACTGGATGATGTCTTGCAGAAGCTCCAGGTCGTCCGTCCGTGCCGCGTGAAGCAGCCTCTTATCTACACCGACCAATTCGCCAACAAAGCAAGGGGATCAGCAATATGCGACGGAAACAGCCGACTCTCAAGAGCTTACTTTGGACGTCGATCTGGTGGACAGCGTCGTCGTGCTCCTGATCAGCCATCGTTGCGCAGGTTGAGAGGATGCGGACTTGGATAAGGTGGTGGTAAGAAGCTAGCGAGGAAGATCGCTCAAAGTGTTGGTTGCTTTCGTGCGCCGCTGCAAGTTGTCGGCATCCGAGCGTGGCGCAGCAGTGTTGGACTGTGCTCGCCTGGCTGGCCAACACATCACCGATCCTTGTTTCTGCTTGGGCATTCAATCGGAGATGAGTGAGCTTCGAGCCTCTCGGAAGTCGGATATGCCGCGAGCGAGGTGGAAATTCGGCGCTTGTGCGCCTCGCCGCCGTGCATTCTTCGGCGAAAAAAAAAAAGTTTGGAAGAATTCCTCGCACCGAAGCTGCACTGCTCCACACCTCGAAAAGCTCAGCTTGGACCTTGCCATCATCATCCTCATCTAGCCACTCACCTCTCCACCGTTGCTGGAGCTACACAGCTTCTGTTGACGATCATGCCGGGCACCAAGCGCAAGGCTGAGGCTTCCACCTCCAAGGCGTCATCCTCCAAACACGCTGCCAGCCCAGCAGCACGTGCGTCCTCCAAGCGCAAGCCTGAACCTGTTTACATGGACGACAGCGACAACAATGACGAGTTCGACGACGAGGAGGACCTTCTCGATTCGGCACTGCACGGCACAGGCTCTGCTGCCCTGCCAGATGATTTGAACGAGGATGACGACGATGAAGACGAAGACGACGATGAGGAGGACAGCGAAGAAGAGGGATCGGATTCAGAAGCAACAGATGCCGCATCACAAGACGAGATCGAGCTCGCATCCGACGCAGACGATTTCGACGACGAGTCTGACGACGAAGAGCAAGCACAGACCGATGGCGACGGCGGCGAGGTCGAAATCATGTCGGATGAAGACATGGACGGCGGCTTCGAGGATCTGGAAGCCAATGGGGCCCAAGAGGACCCGAGCTCGTCCGCCACCGCGGCCGCATACGCCTCGCGCAAAGCATCCAAGAGCGCGCTGTATGCCATTCCGACACTGGCCGAGGTGCAGGGCCTCAAAGAGACTGGGGAGCTGTTCAAGAACAACGTGTTCAAGCTCAAGGTTGACGAGATGCTGCCCGAAGTGCGCCCGGCCTACAGCAAGGCCGGCGCGCTCGAGCTTGTCTTGCGCCGTCTGCATCAGCTGTTCCAGTCGCTCGAGCCCATCGAGCCTCTGCCTGTAGGCGACGCCATCAAGCGCTTCCAAAAGCAAACCGCCGACTCCAAGGTCACCATCCCCTTCCCAGACCCGGCTCCCAAGGCCGACGCCAACTACAAGCTCGGTTTCGACAAGCCCGCCGCGATGCACCTTGTTGGAAGCTGGGCGCTCAAGTCGGCCGCAAAGCGACCGCAGGGAATCGACGTCGACGTGGCCGTCGTCATGCCTGCAGAGCTGTTCCAGCAGAAGGACTACGTCAACTTCAGGTACTTTCACAAAAAGGCCTTCTACCTGGCCGCGCTCGCACATGCGATCCAAACAGCACAGGACGAGCACGACATCCACCTTGGCGTCACGCCGTCCTTCTCGCTCGTCGACGCCGATCCAAGACGGCCGATCCTGGTCCTGAGTCCCATCCGCGACAAGTCGGAAACCGACTTTTCAAAGCTCAAGTGCAACATCCGCATCCACCCCGCGATCGAGCCCGACACCTTCAAGCCCATCCACCTTGGCCCGCTGCGCAGCAACGTGCGCGTGGCATCCGGCGAGGCCACTCCGGCTGATGCAGCCTCCGTCGCTACTCCGCGGTACAACGCAGCCATTCTCGCCGACATGCTGCACCTTCCGCACCTCGTCTACCTCCACTCGGTCGCACAAGCGTGTCCCGCCTTTGCCGATGCGTGTCTGCTGCTCAAGACGTGGGCCTTCCAGCGCGGCTTTGGCTCGGGCGGTCGACTCAACCCGAAGCTCGCTGCGACGGAGGAGGAGCGTCGCCGCCTCGTGGCGGGCACGGCCTCGCTGCGCTATCTGCTCACCATGATCCTTGCGCATCTGCTGCAGGGCGAGGAGAAGCGTGCGGGCAAACGCGACTCGTCCAACGCAGGCCGCAGCAAGCTCTCCAACAGCTTCTCCAGCTACCAACTCTTCCGTGGTGTCATGGACTGGCTCGCCAAGCACGACTTCCGTGCCAACCCGGTCTTCATGAAGCCCGTGCCCGAGGCAGGCCTGGCGTCCAGGGCCGACAAGATGCCCCGTGCCGAATTCAGCCAGGTCTTTGACCGCGTCCTCGTCGACCCGAGCGGCATGCTCAACCTGCTCGCATTCGTGCCTACCGGTTCCGTCGACTTGCTCCAGTACGAGGCCCGCAGGACGTTCGACATGCTCAACGACCCGAGCTCGGACCACTTTGATGCGCTCTTCTTGCAGGATCGAACGGCCGCGCCCTTCACCTTTGACGAGGTGGCGCGCATCGACCTGCCACTGTCCACAAAGGCACGCGAGAGCAACGGCGTGGGCATCTCTGCGGCGTCGCCCATCCAGCGTGCCGACTTTGGCATCTCGTTCCAGGCGGCCATGATCCAGGTCAGCTCCACCGCCTCGCGCGCGCTCGAGGGGCGTGCCAAGCTCGTTGCTCTCATGCATCCTGCCACCGGCGGATTGGCGGGCACGTGGAGGTTGAATGGCAGCCGCCCTGCTGCGTTGAGCGATGCCGAGATCGGCGTGGTTCTCGACGGCGAGCAGGCATGGAGGATGGTGGAGCACGGACCGTCGAGCCAGGAGACCGAACAGGCCGAGCGCTTCCGTGCCTTCTGGGGCAAGATGTCGGAGCTGCGTCGGTTCAAGGACGGACGCGTGCTCGAGAGTGTCGTGTGGCCCGTCACCACGCAGGCGTCGCGCTGGGCCATCCCGCGCCGCATCCTCTCGTACGTGCTCTACCGCCATCACGCCATCCACGAGTCGCAGATCCACTTTGTCGCGTCGCACTTTGACTCGCTCCTCGAGGTGGACAGCACGCTGGCGCGAACGGCGCACGTGGTCAGCACAGAGGAGAAGGGCTTCACGCCCGTCCAGACGGCCTTTGACCAGCTCTCCAAGGATCTGCGGGCGCTCGAATCGCTGCCGTTGTCGATCATCGCCGTGTCGCCCGCCTCGCCCGGTCTGCGTGGCACAAGCACGTTTGTGCCCGCGCCGCTCAATCTCGAGCTGCTGGGCGAGCGCATCCCGGACGCAGCGTCGTACCTGCCGGTGCACAACATTGTGATCACGTTTGAGGGCTCGGGCAAGTGGCCCAACGAGCTCGCGGCGATCCAGGCGATGAAGGCGGCGTTCTTCGAGCGCATGTGCGCCGAGATCGGCAACAAGATGCCCGGTACCACGGCGCGCGTCGTGTTCAACCCCAATGCCACGTCCAAGATGGAGGACCAGTGCAGCTTGGAGCTCGTGCTGCCGAGTGGATTTGCGTTTAGGGCGAGCGTGATGCACAGCCGCGAAAAGGTGCTGCTCGAGCGCATCCTCGCCGACCGGTTCGAGTCGGCGGCGGCCAAGAGGCGCGCGCGCAAGATTGTGCTCGAGTGGCAGCGTCGCTTCGAGACGCTTCCGCTGCACCACTCGTACATTGCGTCGATGGGCCACCGCTTCGCCTCGTTCGGCACCGCCGTGAGGCTGACCAAGCGATGGTTTGCGAGCCAGATGCTGTCGTCGCCCGCGGTGCCCGAGGAGCTGATCGAGCTGGTTTGCGCCGCGGCGTACCTGTCGCCCGAGGAGGGCGCGCCGGCGTCGGCGGTGGCGGGCCTGCTGAGGATCCTGCGCCTGCTGGCCAATTGGAGGTGGAAGGAGGAGCCGCTCATGGTGCCTATCCAGGCGGTGATCGACTCGGCCGAGGCCAAGGATATCTACACGTTCCCCGCCGACAAGCGCACCGAGGTCGAGACGGCGTTCAAGGCGGCACGCGGCAGCGATCCCTCCATGACGCACCGCGCGTGGTTCGTGGCGACGGAAACCGACGTCGAGGCGCTGGCATTCGGCCGCCAGGGACCCGTGGGTGGCGTGGCCGACGGCATCCGTAAGCTTGCCCAGAACGCGGTCTCGCTGTTGGAGAGCGCGACGTCGTTGGGGAGGGAGGACTTGATGGCGGTATTTACGCCGTCGACGGAGCACTACGACTTTGTGATCGCACTCAAGCGCAACGTCCTGCCGCGCTACAGCGAGAACGTGCACGCCGATCCGAGTGTGTGGGGCAGCAAACGCACAAAGTACGTCAACGATGCCGGCGCCAGCCTGCCGCCCGTCGAGAGCGTGCTGGGCGCGACGCCCAAGCCGGGCTTTGATTCGGCCGAGGCGTTCCTGGCGCTGCTGCGCGGCTTGTACAGCGACTCGTTCCGCCTCTACCACGACTGCCACGGTGGCAGCTTGATCGGCGGTCTCTTCAACCCGTCGCTCGAGCGCGAGCGGGACTTCAAGGTGGGCCTTGGCTTTTCGTCTCAGCCGACCACGACGGACCGCAAGGCACAGGTCAAGCTCAACCGCGCCGCCATCATGGCCGAGATCGAACGGCTCGGCGAAGGCCTTGTGGAGCGCGTCGAGCTGCGAAATGCCTGAAGCACTCGTTCTCATCTCAGTCGTATCTAATAGCATGCATTCGTGACACCCTTTCCGTTCGCGTGAGGGGGTTCTTGTCGTTGTAGTGAGAGGAAAGATCCACGGTCTGAAGGATGAAGGAAGCCAACTGACGCTGGTTCGAAACCTAACACGTTGAAGCTTTTTTTCGGCGCTTGCGCGTCCGCCCACCTCCACACAGCACCAAAAGGGCGCTGAGCTGCGCGCCAACCTTGAAAGTCACGAGCCAGGGCACCCTGCAGCGGCGCACAGACATGCTCCTCGCCGCGTTGCTCTGTAGCCTTGCCCTTTCCATCACCCACACCATCGCATCGTGCTCACCACTCGTCCATCCGTCTCACCTGCTCAACTCCACCAGCCCGCAACAATGGCCGATCTGCTCGACCCATCCGCACTGCTGCACGTGCTGCAGCAGCTGCTCCCTCCCGCCGCCGGCACCGAACCGAAGCTTCGCAGTCCGTCGGATGCCCTCGCCGCCATGGTGCACACGGTGATGACGCGGCTCGACTTCCGCCTCACGGGTCTGTCCGAAGACGACCGCCTCTCAAGCGCTTCGTCTTCCGAAGGCGCAGATGCCAGCGTGGCGGCCAACAAGCTGCCGGGCGAATGGAACGCCAAGGGACCGGACCACTACTGCTTCCGGTACAAACACCACCAGTCGTCGCTCGACTACATGGTCAAGCTCGTCAAGCTCGGCGGGCGCGTCGTTGTGCATGGCATCGCGCTGCAGGGATCCAAGACGAGCACGCTCGAGATCGTGCTGGCCGACCACTTTTCTGCGTCCTTCTTTCCGTACCCGCCACCACAGGGAGACGCGGAGCCGCTCGTGAATGGATTCATCGGCTCGGCGAGGATCAAGGACCTCGTGATTGCGTACAAGACGCAGGTGCTGCAGACGCTCGTACCCGGTCTGAGAAAGGATGGGTATACGGAGGAAACGACCGAATACAACACCAGCGCAACCACAAGGGAGGGAGACTCGCGTGGAGGATCGTCGTCGCAACCGCAGCGTCCGTACCCAGGCTCGGCGCCGCCTCCGCGTGCGCCGTTTGCAGGCGACGAAGATGATCCGACCCAGCCAGCGGGCATGTTCCCGGGTCGCAACCCCATGACGATCGGCGATAGGGATCTGGATCCGCTTGGCGGATCCCCACTGCGTCTTCCGCCGCGATTTGGAGGTGGCAGTGCGGGCGGGTTTGCACCGCCACCGCTGTTCCCCGGCGGTGATTCGGGCGGTGGGATGTACGTCGGACCGGACCACCCCATGTTCCGAAACCGATTCCCACCGCCCGGTGCACAGGGGCTGCCGCCCGGCGCTGTGCCTCCGGGGGCGCGATTCGATCCCATCTTCCCCAACGAGCCCGATGTGGGCGGTGCAAGACCCCAGCATCCCCCGCGCCACGGCGATCCGGATTGGGACGACCTCGCCCCTCCGCGTCCGGAGAATCCGTTCCCAAACAGGCCGAGGCAGGGTGGCGCTCCCGGCCCAGACACGCGCGGATGGTACGCCTAATCCCGCAAGCCCTCGGTCGATACTGTCTCACATGGGGTCCCTTCACTCACAGTCACGCGCCTGCACGTGCCTTCATTCTCATCGATCGTCTGTGAGGGCGTCCCTTCACTCGAGTCCACGCAGCTGTACGAGTCAACGTCTGGGATGTGAAAACTTGAACATTTGCAAAAAAAAGGGGTCTGGCGGGGGCTCAGTCTTTGGAGGCGGCCTTTTGGGCGAGTGTGATCTTGTCGCCGAGGCTGAGTGCGATACCCTGCGTCTTTGAGCGGATCCTGACGTGGCCCTGAATCGTCTTGCCGTCCGGGAGCAGTTCGATGCTGAGGTTGGCCAGCGCATCCTCGCCAAAGAGCGAGCGGGCATACATGTTTGCGGACAAGAAGCCGCACTCGCCCGCAAGCGACGCATCGGGCGTGAGGCACGACATGTTGGTGCTCTTCATAATGTGCGCCAGATACTCGCGCAGGTCGGTGATGGCAGTGTTGACGTTCACCTTGTTCTCCCACTCGAACTCGGTCCACATGGCGCGGAACTGCGCCTCGTTGCAGTACGCAGGCGCAATGTAGTCCATAATGTCAATGTGGATGTCGTTGAGCACCACGCACTTGGCATCGCCCGCACTCTGCGTACCCGTGCCCGCCGCACCCTCGTAGATGATGTTGCCAAAGATCACGCCCGTCTCGGTGCTCGACACCTTGATCGTCGCCTTGATCGACTGGTACGAGTACGGCGCCAGCGTGTAGTTCGACGGCCTCTCCACCAGCTTCAGATCGCCCAGCGTCGCAAACTCGATCGACAGGTTCTGCAGCGTCTCGGCCGTCTGGTTCACCACGAGCACATCCAGCAGGATGTCAAATTGGTGCACGTTGACGTACGCCTCGGCGTACACCGGATCCGAGAAGCCCGTCAGCTGCACGACGCGCGCCAGCTTCGAGATAAAGTCGTCCTTGGCCGCCTCGGCCGCGCCCGTCGCCTGCGTGAGCTCGCGCTCGTACTCCTCGGCCGCATCGTCCGCCGCCTTCTTGGAGAACTGGCGGAACGACAGCAGATCGTCCGGCTGCACCTTGACCACCTTGGTCTCCTTGGCGAGCTTTTCGGCCTGCTTGGCCTGCTCGTGCTCCACCATCTTGGTGTACGCCGCCTTGGTGTCGTGCAGGAACACCTCGTTGGCCTCCTCGCTCTCGGGCTCCGCCTCCTGCATGCTCGAAGCGAGCGTCTCGACGCACGCCATGATGCGCTCCACCGAGTCCTCGTCGATCGGCGTCGCCGCAAACTTGGACTGGCCCACACGCACGATGCTCGTCATGATGAGCATCGCCTCGGCGCGCAGGCCGTTCTTGGCCGTCGCGTCCGACGAGAGCTGGGCAAAGCGCAGCACGAGCTTGGTGAGCGTCGAGGCGAGCACCGTGCCCGTGTAGAAGTCGCCGAGCAGCAGCAGCGAGCGTAGTGGCGGCTTGGATGCGCTCTTGACCGCCTCGAGTCGCGCCGCCTGGTTGGCCTCGGAGCTGAAGGCGGTCTCGGTGGCGTAGGTGCCGTCGGCACGAACGCGGTTGGCGGCCGACGACTTTGCCGCTGCGCCAAGCGCCGAGGACGAGGCGCCGGCATCGGTCTGCTCGGCAGCCGCTTCGGCCTCGACGCCGGTGGAAGAAGCCTCGAGCAGACGCTCCTCGGCGGCGAGGATGGGTACCTCGCCGATGACCTTGCGGATCTGCTGCATGGCCTCCTTGACGTCTTCGATGCTGGCGCAGTACTCGCCGACGATCCAGAGCGCGCCGCGGAAGACCTTGCCGGACTTGATGTCGGTGAAGGTGCGCAGCAGCTTGTCCACGATGGACGAGCGGAGGTCGGGGAACTTTTCGACCACCTCGCGTACAAAGGCGATGACGTCGACGGCGGAAGGGTTGTTGGAGTCGCCGAGGAACTCCATGAGCACGTGTACGACGTTGGAGGCCACCTCGGAGAATTTGATGGCGCAGGTGTGGATGGACTGGATGAGGAGCTGGCGGTACTCGAGGTTCTTGTCCTGGGAGGACTGCGAAGTGTCCACGGTCTTCATGAGCTCCTTCTTGAGCAGCAGCACGACCTCCTCGATGTTGCGGCTGGAGACCATCTCGAGGGCGATGCGGAGCGCCTTGCGACGGACGTCCATGTCTGGGCTGGAGAGCACGCGGAGGAGGTCCATGACGAGCGGGTCAATGACGTGCTCGTGCTTGGAACGCAGGGCGTCGAGGCGGTCGAGCACGATGAGTTTGACGTTGTTGTCGCTCTCCTTGACGGCGAGCTCGATGAGCGCGCTTGCGGTTGCCTTTACGGCGGCGGCGTTCTGGGTGAGCGTGGTGAGCGTGGTGGCGGCCTCGTACTTGACCGAGTGGCTGGGTGCAGCGAGGAGCTCGGAGACGGCGCGGATGTAGCGCGGACGGTTGGGCGAGTCGCCGCGGCAGTCTTTGCGGATGAGTTCGATGATGGCGAGCTGCATGAGCTCATCCTGGGAAGCGATCTGGTCGCCGAGGCCGAGGAGGTACTGGACGGCGCGCTCGGGAGCGGTGTGGCAGAGGAGGACGAAGGCGTTGCGCTTGCAGGTGGTGTCTGCCTCTGCNCGAGGAGGTACTGGACGGCGCGCTCGGGAGCGGTGTGGCAGAGGAGGACGAAGGCGTTGCGCTTGCAGGTGGTGTCTGCCTCTGCGGCGAGGAAGGTCTCCATGAGCTCGGGCGCGTCGACGATGAGGTTCTCGTTCTGCTGGTATATCGAGTAGACGCAGAAGACGGCGTTCTTGCGCACGTAGCTGTGGCGGTGCTCGAGACATTGGCGGATGGTGGGGATGAGCGGTTCGAGAAGCTCGGGCTCCTTGACCTTCTGGAGGAAGCGCAGAGTGGAGCCACGAATGTACTCGTTGGGGTGCTGCAGGTCGTTGCGGATGGCGTTGCTGCGGGTATGAGGAACGGGGAGCAAAGGGTCAGCAAAGGGATGCAGAGGCGGGCATGCGGAGAATAAAAGCTCAGACGTACCAAACGAGGATCATCTCCTGCTTGAGGTTGCCCTTTTCGTCGAGCTTGGGGCAGACCTCCCAGTAGAAGTGGAGCATCTTCTTGAGCTGCTTGTTACGGCTGGGCAGGACATATTGGATGATGGGCATGAGCAGGTTGGGCTGGGGCGAGCCGTTGAGGGTGGACACGATGATGCGTCGGAGGGTCTCGAGCTTGATCTCGTCGGAGCCGCGCTGGAGGTTGTTGCGCAGGTCCTGGGTGGAGAGCTCGATGCCGTCGCTGCTCGGGTCGGGAGCGACGACGGTATAGGCGATGGCCTCGGAGGACGCCATGGTGAGTTGCCGTTTGTGCGCGTGGGGGAGGGAGAGGGCCGGAGAGTTGTCTCACACGTGTGTGCTGCCAGTGAAGATGGATGTGCTCGCTCTCACAGGGAGCGTCCGGCAGAGTGGGTGATGTCGATGCAGCGCGGCCGGAACGAGCTCTATACTGATGGCGAGGTGATGGTGAGGAAACGGGTGGAAGGTGTGAGAGAGTGTGATGAGAGTCAGTGTTGGACTCGACTTGGGTCGATTGCGGACGGGCCGACGATCCCAACCTGGCGATTGCGTGGCAGCAGAGCAGCGAAGGCGGAGACACGCAGACACGTCGCTGCGGCCCAGCAGCAGCCATTCTTCCAGCTCAACACGGCTCACCACAGGCAGCCCCAGCCAAGAAGCGCATTTCCAACGTGCATTTCGCGCCGCCGCTCGGATCACTCGGTCTCGCTCTCGCTCTCGCAGCCTCCTTCCTCTCTCCCCGCCCTGCCGTTGCAGCTTTGGCAGCTGGCAGCGCGTTGGCCCAACTGGCGCGAAAATTGCAAAACCTCACCCGCACGATACAAGCCTGGCCACTCATTCCCCCTTCGCTGCCTTCACTCCTGCCTCTTTCGCAGGCTATATCTGAGCCTAAGCTCTGCACTTACACTGCAAGTTGCGGGCATAATCTCTTTGTTCAAATGGATCGCTAACAGGGTATCTTGATTATGCACGACCTTCCGCGCGACGAGACTGTGAATGATGATTTGCTGGGCGATATCACGCCTCAAAGACAATCAGACGTGTGGGGCTGCTCGTCGTCGAGGGCGCGCCTTTGCGGATCCACGCCTCGGCCAGCTGGCGGCCGGCTTCGGTGGGCTGGCTGAACGCCACTGCCTTTGCGCGGCTGCCGTACGTCCTGATGAGCCCCTGCAGGTCAAAGCCATACACGCTGTTGTCGGCGGCTGCATCCAGCAGCGCGCTCGCCATCCCCGTACGCCGCCAGCTCGCAATCACGTGGATGCGATGAACCCCGACCGGCGGCGTCTGCGAGGCCGACAACGCATCCGACACAAAGATCGCGTCGCCCGCATCGTTCCATACCGTCCCTGCCCGTGTCGATTCAGCTTCATCGGTAGTGCAGTTCTCCTTGTCCGTGTTCGATGGCAGCACCTCGCGCGCCTGGCCTGCAGGCACCCGTCCTACGACCGCTGCACCTGCTGCTCTGCCCTCACACACTGCTACCAGCACCTTGCACGTCCGTACGCTAGCTGCATCCATCGCGGCTGCTCCCAACGCTTCATCCACCGTCTCCAACAGCTCCGTGATCTTGCGATTCGCAACGGCGTCTTTGAGAGTCGCCATGTCGTAGCATCGGATCGTGACCGCTTCCGACTGGCCTGTCGCTCCTCCTCTGACTTGCTTTCCGCGCAGGGCGGTCTTGGTTGCTGGCCTCGTAAGCGTCACTTGCGCGACCGGCTCACCCCATACTGCAAGCGCCTTGGCGCTCCAGTCCAACCCGCGTACGGTGCGCTCGTGGTGGCGCGCATGCAGCGTACAGTCCTCGGCCGACGACGAATCGTACTGCATGTCGCACTCTGCACACCGGATTCGAATCCGCTGGCCTAGGTCGAGAATCAGCTGCTCTGGCTCCCGTGCTGAACTTGTCGACGCCGGCTTGGGGCCAGCCTTGCGATTCGCAGTCTTTGCTGCCCGCATCGTCGGGAACAACGGCGTAAGCGTGGCACCGAGGATCGGACTGCTTTGAGCTTTTGGCATCGCTTCGTCCTCGTCCGCGTTGCTCGAAACCAGATTCGTCGGTGCCAACGGATCCTCCGTCAGCGCTCGTCGATTGCGTCCAGCGTATGTCGTCACCTTTTTAGCAGCCGTTCGCACCGGCTCGCTTGGCTGACCCGTAGCATCGGTCCGTTCCTCGCTTCCAGCAGGGATACCAGCTGCTCTTCATGTCCGCGTTGAGGTATTGAGGTCGAGCGATCACGTAAAGAGACAAACAGGGGACAAAAGGCAGGATGGGTAATGAGTACACACGCCTCGTGACATTCGAAGAGAGAATCGGAGCTCGAGCGCTACGTACAAGTCAGGGGGGCGGGAGCAGCTCTCTTGCTCAGCGCAGCTACTTGCGAGCGGATGATGTCGAGCTGCGACAGCGTCGCGCGTGCCTTGGCTTCGGCGTTTCGATCGCTCGAGGCAGGCGCCTCTTGCTTGGCCAGCTTGACCAGGTGCACAAAGTCGCTCAGCAGCGCAAGCGGGATCGCGCTGCCCTTCTTCTCGGCCTGGCTCGCCTTGGTGGCATCCGCAAACTGCTTCGACACCGCCGCAGCACGGTCGCAGATCTCGTGCGGCACACCAGCAAGCGCGGCCACCTGAGTGCCGTACGAAGACTCGGCGATGCCATCCACCAACCGGTATCTGTTCCATCAACAAAAGAGATTCGCAATGTCAGTGGTCCGAGAAACACAATCTCTTGTCCGTTGTCGATGACGCAGCATGTACTTACGTAAAGATGACTTCGCGCTTGGCGTCGTCGACGAGCACCTGCATGTGCTTGTTGCTGACGCGCGAGTACGAGTCAAAGTCGTACGCCAGATTCGTGTAGTGCGTGAGGAAGAAGGTGAGGCAGCGCGTTCGGCTGACGAGGTGGTGCAGCACTGCAAAGGCGATCGCCTGGCCGTCAAACGTGCTCGTGCCTCGTCCCAGCTCGTCCATGATGACCAGCGAGCGCGGCGTGCACTCATTGATGATGCGCGACGCCTCGAGCATCTCGACCATGAACGTGCTGTTGTTGCGGAAGATCTGGTCGTTGGCGCCCATGCGCGACGCGATGCGGTCCACCGGCGACAGGCGCGCGCTGGCCGCGGGCACACGGCATCCCAGCTGCGCCAGGATCACCGCGGTGGCGCTGGTGCGCGCCGTAGTGCTCTTGCCCGCCATGTTGCCTCCGGTCAGGATGGCCACCTCGTCGTTCTTGCCGCCCAGCCGGATGTCGTTCGGGATAAAGTCGACGTTCTCGCCAGCGATGCACGGGTGTCGCAACTCTTCGAACTCGAGCAGCGCCGTCTCGTGCTCCACCAGCTCGGGTCGGCACGACGGCTCGCCGATCGCGTACGACGACTTGGCCAACGAGAGCAGGCAGTCGACCTCGGCCACAGTCTTGACGGCCTGCAGGAAGACATCGCTCTGCTCCGAGAAGCTCGCAAAGAGACTCTGGTGGAACTGCTTGAGAGCGGCGAGGCGCGTCTCGCGTGCCTCCTTGATGTCCTGCACCAGATCGCGCACCTTGGGCGAGTACCAGCGGTTGCGGTCCTTGGTGCCACTCAGCTTCGTCCAGTTGGCCGGCACCTTCGTGGAGACAGGCACTTCGATCTGGAAAATGTCCTTGGTGCCGAGATGCTTCCACGCACACTTGGCCGAGGTCAGCTTGAGCTGCTTGCGGTACGAATCGATCTCGTGCTCGAGCTGCGCCTCGACCTTGGCGATGGCAGCCTCGGCGCGGTCGTACGGCTCGAAAGCGCCCTCGATCGGATTGAAGGAGCCGTCCTCGGTCATCCTGAAGCTCGACTGCAGCTCGCGCGCGATGGGCGAGACCGCCGGGATGGAGTCGAGCAGGTCGCTGATCACCGCAGTCTCGAAGCCGTCGCACTGGGCCCGAAGCTGTCGGACGAACTTTTCGAATCGGGTGAGAGCCTTGAGCACGGCGGTGAAGTCGCGCGGCCTGCACTTGCCTGCGCGCACACGAGGCACGATGCGCTCGATGTCGGGCAGCGTCTTGCCAAATGTTTCAAATTCATCGCCGAAGCCGGGATACTTGAGCAGGTCTTCGACGGCGTCTTGACGCGCTCGAATCGAGTCTGCCGTCGCGAGGGGTGCCACCAACCAGATCTTGAAGAGACGCTTGCCAAATGGCGTCACGCAACGGTTGAGGAGGCGGTGGAGCGTGCCTTCTTCTGTGCCCTCGTCATTTTGCAGGACGTTGAGATGCGTGAGCGACTGTGCATCGAGCACCAAGCACTTGTCCTGCTTGAGCGGGTCAAAGATGTTGAAGTTGCGGCTGGAGCACAGGTCGCGATCCAGGTTGAGCTGGGCCAGATAGCAGAGCATGCCGCCGAGCGCCGACATGGCACATGCGCGGTCGACCATCGAGGCGATGCCTTCCGGGAGGAGCGCGGGGTCGACGGGTTCGAGCGCCTCGATGCGAGCCTCGGCGTCCACATCGGGGTTGAAGAGCGCGTTGAGTTTCCTCAAGGTGGTCTCTGGCTCCAGGAACTCGACGCCGGGCTTGAGCATGGTAATTTGTGCCGTGCTCGGTACGGTGCTGCGCAGGACGCGCAGAGTCTGCGGCGAGAGTCCGGCCTTCTCGTGGAGCACTTCCTTGAGACGAAGCGAACGGAGCAGGGTCTCGAGTCGGGTGCGCGACTCGTCGTCCTCGAACTCGGTGAGGTTGAATTCGGCTGTGGATGCATCCAGCGTGCACACACCAAAGAGCGGCCCATTGCGCCCGGCCGAAGCATCTTCTTTGATCGACACGCAGTAGCTGTTGAGGTCGTCGGGCAGCGAGGCCGCGTCGACGATGGTGCCGCTGGTCAGCACGTGGCGGAGTTCACGGTTGACGATCTCGGAGCCGCCGCCGCGCGAACGCTCGCCGACTCGCATGCCCTTGGCCACGGCGGTCTCGGTCTGGTCGACACGGCCGACTTTGTAGCCGAGCGCGAGGAACTTGGCCGCAAAGATGTCAAAGGAGGCTTCGGGGACGCCGACCATCTTCATCTTGACGCGGTCGGTGAGCTTGAGGTCGAACTCGCGATGTCCGATCAGCGCGTCCTCTTCGTATAGCTCGTAGAACTTGCCCTTCTGGAAGAAGAGCACCGTGTCCCAGTGGTTCTGCTTGATGCGCCAGAACTGCTCCTCGAACGGCGTGAAATCCTTCCAGGCCGACTTGGGGATGAAGACGGTGCGCGAGTCGTATTCTGCGTCGCCAGGGCGGTTGCCGTCCTTGTCGCGCAGGTCGACGAGGAAGCTGTACGCCTGCTCGTTCTCGGCGCGCTTGCGCTTCTCCTCGATGACGCGGCGCTCGGCCTTGGTCAGGTGAGACAGGCTCGCAGACGATGGGCCGCTGCGGGGACCGCCGTTGCTGGCACCGTTGCGACCCACCGATGGAGATGAGCCCGAAGCGCCACGACCCATGGCAAAGTTGGACAGTGCGGAAGTGGGACCTGGCCGCGAGGAGGCTGGCGGAGAAGAGCTCGACTTGCTCGTCTGCTTCTTGACTTTGCTGCGCTTGGACGCCGGAGCAAAGTCGTCGGCATCGCTCTCCTCCGACGCTGCAGGCGCGTCGTCTTCGTCAGAGATGGCTGCGGCATCCATGGGAAGGTCGTCGTCTTCGTCGTGGTCGTCGGGAACGATAAAGTCGTCCTCGTCGCGGGACCTGCGCGCGCGTTTGGCCGAGGAGCGCTTGCGGGTGGGCATGTCGTCTTCGCTGTCGCTGTCGACGGCGGCATGGCCTTCCGAGTCGGATTCGGCATATGTGACGGGTCGCTTTGCTACGGCGCGTCGACGGAAGAGTGGCTGCTCGACCTCGTCGTCCTCGTCGATGTCCTCGTCGATGTCCATGTCGCCGGCGTCGCTGCTTGGAGGCGGAGTGAGCTCTTCAGAGTCGGACGTTTTGCTGGGCCTTGGCTTTGTGGCTGCCTGCGCTTGTGTGGTGGGAAGGAGGTTGTCGGTGGATAGGGAGCTCGAACGGTGGTAGGTGGGAGAGGAAGAAGGAGCCTCTAAAGCCGCACTGTTGGGAGCAGATTTGGCGTCGGAGCGAGAGGCGCGCGAGCTCGATCGATGCTCGCTGGGAGGAGGTGTGTCGAGCGCTTGCGCCTGTCCTTTTGTCTTGTTGAGCGGCGAGGCAGCCTTGGCTACGCTCTTTGAGTCTGGTTTGGATGCTGGGGCAGGGCCTGCAGCCGATCGTGGGGGGGATGCGGCTGATCTGGCTGGTATCTGCGATGCCGGGGCCTTGGAAAAGAAGCCCAGCAGCGACGACTGCTTGGTGCCTGCTTTGCTCGGCATTTTCGTCATCTCAGCAGCTTCGGCACAGCCGACAAAGAGAGGCAATGGCAATGACTGAGCTGTGCAGCCGACTTGGGGCCTGAGAGGCGTGCACTCGAGCTGGCTTGCTTAGGGTAGACGAGCAGCTATCTGTGCATCCAGATGGACGTTATAGAATAAGCAGAGATGTGTTGGTGATACGGATGATGAGAATGCGGATAGTGGAAGGGATGATAGCAGGAAGCAGCCTTGACGATGAATAGGAAGTTGATACCCACCGCCGCGCCTCGCCTTCAGACTTTACGCGGCACGAGCGCGCGGTCCGTCGCGGCAGACCAGCGCGACTGAGCCACGCCCTCCACCCTGCCAACGCCCGCCTCACGACGCACGGGTGTTGCTCTTTGCGCGACGCGCGACGCGGTCGTCCTTCCCTTTTCTGCAGAAAATCCACTCGGCAGGATTCAGCGAGTCCCACCACCTGCCCCGCAGCCCGGTTCAAACATCGCAGGTGCATTTCAAGGAGTGCAATACAGGAAAGCCGCAGCCGCACGCCATGGGCATCTCGAGGCGCTTGCTTCTGTCAACGAGCAGCGTCGATAGGAGCGCGACTGACGCACCTCGGCCCTTTTTGCCACGCTGTGACCGGTCCGTGCCGGTCTTGATGTGGCGGTATTACTTCCCGACAGGAGCCGCCGGGCGTGCTTCCTCCGTTTCAGTTCCGTCTGCTGCCTCGGCGCCGCTGAGCCAGGAAGGATTGCCAAGCATCTTGAGAAAGCGTCTTTGAGGCGGTCTTTCGCTTGTGCTCGCCGCTGAGGCCGGCGCGGAAGATGCATTCGGCCCCGCCAAGAGGGAGCGCGAGCCATGCATCGGAGACTTGTCGCCGTCTCGATGCTCCAACTCTCCCGGTGACAATGCATCCATCTCGTCACCTTTCGTCATTGTCATCGGTCCAGCGGGCGTGGGCACGCGCTCGGGTTGAGGGAACAGACGGTCGAGCCGACCCAAGAGATCGAGCGAGTCGTCGTCATCGGCATACAAAGCCTCGATCGCCTTTCTCTTTTGCGGGCTGGTGGGGCCATCGGGCCGCTGCGTTGATGAGGTGCCCACTCGCAAGGCTGGGCTGGGGTAGGGAGCATCGACAGAGCGATCCTGGAAACGATACCTCCTCGTCACCGTCGAGTCGTTCAAATCTCTGGATCGTTGACAGCATTTGTGGCGACAGGAGCTTTTGCAATTGTGCTTGCATCTGCTGGTCGCGAAAAAGTTGCAGACACCAAGCAAGTTCGGCGAAAGGCATGTGATGTGGAGAGGACGTGATCATCAGCGGATTAAAGTCACAAGAGAGTCGCACGGCTTGATCGTCAGCACAGCATGGAGCGGGCTTTCGTGATCACTCCAAGCTTGTACTGACCTTTTTCCGGAGAGCTCTTCATCATGGTCCGGCTCTTCTCGTCCACCATCAACGTCCGCCAAAGCCTGGATGCGATCCCTGCTGGAACCATTCTGTGTAGCAGCAGCTCTTTCTGCGGACACTGGAGCGATTCCGGCCTGGACCTGCATCGTCGAGTCGGTGTCGGATGCGCAGCTGCCGCCCTGCCCCAGTTCTGCACGTGCAACCTGGACGCGGTGGGATCCGTTGGCCATATCCACGGGCAAAAGGCTCGTCTGCATCGTCGTCCCTGCGATCTCATCGCATGCAGCGTAGGTCAGGATGCGCGTGCGAATGTCGTTCAGCTCCACGTGGACGGTGAAGCGCTTCTCTCCGGTACAGCGATAGATGGGCATGCGGCGGAAGTCGACAAAGTCACCATCCGCCGTCAGCGTCAGGATGCAGAGGCTCAAGGCAAGCTTGGTCGTCTTGCTCTTGAGCATGCATGTAGAGCGATTCTCGATCCTTACGCCGATGTCAAGAACCACTTTGATCCGAGACCGAGATGTCTCTTTGTCTCTGGCTTGCGGGTCCATGAGATCCATGGCTTCAGCGTCGCTTGGAAGGATCGGCTTCGACGGCGATGAAGAGCGCTGCACCACTTCCAGCCCAATGCGTGGCACGGTTTGAGCAGCCGCCACCACTTTGTTACCAAACGGAGGATTGCGGTTCAGAATCATCTCGACTCGAGCCGCCGACGTGTTGGCCAGCGTCTGCCACGTGCTGATCCCAGCATTGGCAAGCGCTTTGATGGAGCGGTCTCCGATCTGGTCGATCTGCCGAAGCATGGCGGGCGAGCCATCCCAAGCCTGGGCAGCAATGGACCGTGCAAGGTCGAGGGCAGCTTTGCATGCAGGTCCGTCCCGGCGGCAGATGGCGATGTCTACGGCGGCCTTGACAATTCGAGGAGCATGCTGGAAGATTCGCTTGATGTCCGAGAACGGGTTCGCCTCCCCTTGGGGAGGCTTGGGCAGTTGCGACAGATTGACGGCGGCAAGAGACGCCTGGATGAGCAACGACACCTTGTCAGCGACGCCCGCAATCTGTCGTGGGGGGAACCGAATCTCGGCATGTGTTCGAAGGCCGGCGAGGAAGCCTTTCTCCGCCTGTCGAAGCCTCTGGTCTCCAAACTCCTCTGCTTCTGCTACAGCCTCGAGGACTGCCCGCGTATTGGCGTGCTCGGGCATCGCCATCAGCGCCATCATGGTCTTGTGTCGCAAGAAGAAGCGCGACATGATGTCGCCGTATTCCGTGGCGGCGATCTTGCCTGATTCTTCCGTCCGGCTGATCAGCGACGCTGACTCCAGCGCCGTGAGCGTCCTGCTGCTGAGATGCTGTAGTATCTCAGAGACGCTGTCAAGACCGATGCCCTCATCCCGGTCCAGGTAGTAGGTCGGGTTCTTCTGCAGTCGGATCCACATGAAGCTCTGTCGGATCCATGCTTCAATGTCCGCCTCGGTTGTCCTGCCTCGGAGACCGATCTCGGCATTGACGTGCTCCACAAGATTGGCAGCCAGGCCAGATTCGATGTCGCGGGATCCGCTGACCAGCTCGCGGTAGTGGTTCTGCATCGTGTCCTCACACATGATGACTGCGACGCCGCTTCGATCAAACTGGGGCCGGCCGGCGCGACCCATCATTTGGATAATGTCGAGCTCCGACATCTCGGACCACTGCCCGTCGTAGTGTTTGGTGCCCCGTATGATGACGCAGTAGGCAGGTAGATTGATCCCGGTGGCCAGGGTGGTGGTGCAGCACAGAATGTGTACTTGGCCGGCCAGAAAGGCGCGCTCAACCTTGCGCCTGTCGTTCTGCGAAAGCCCCGCATGGTGAAAAGCGACGCGTGACGACCAGAACGTCTGCAGGTCCTGATCGTCGAAGTTCCCAGCCTCGTGCTCCGACGGATCACCGGTGATTGCGCGGGCAGCATCGACAGGTCCTGTGCCGAATTGTCTGGATCCTTCGGCGACGGCCTTTGCTGCTTGAACGGTGGAACGACGCGTGGCGCAAAAGACAAGGCAGGGCCGTCCCGCTCCGTGGGTCTGGATGAGATCCGTGAGCTTATGGTTCAGGTACGACTGGAAGGCAAATTCGTCCTTGGCTTTGGGATAGCCGTAGACGTGCTTGTCCAGCTGGCAGGGTCGATATGCTTCGCCAAATCTGAGGATTTCTGCTGGGGCTGTTTCTGCTATCGAGGCAGAAGCACGGCCGTGTCGGATGTTGGACCCGATCCATGCAGCAATGTCTTCCAGGTTTGGCACTGTCGCCGATACGGCGACGAAGCGTGCCTGACTGCTCTTGTACTTGATCCTAGTGATGACCACCTCGAGGCGTGAGCCGCGCTGTGGCTCGTTCAGGATGTGGACCTCGTCGATGAGGACCAGACGCACGGTGGAGAGAATGCCCGACTGCTCATCCCACTTGCGAGTGAGGCTGTCCCACTTCTCGGGCGTCGTGATGATCAAGCGGCTCTTTCGAGCGACATGCAGGCCGTGCAACGAGTCGCCCGTGAGCTCGGTCACACCACAGCCGACGGATCCGAATCGAAGCGACCAGTCTCGGGTCCGTTCGGAGCAGAGCGCCTTGGTCGGCGCCAGATAGACGGCGCGGACGCTTTCGGGATCTCGTGTCAGCATGCGAAGCAGCGCAAGCTCGAAAACGACGGTCTTTCCCGAGCCCGTTGGGGCCGAGAGAACAACATTGTCTCCGGCCTCCAGCACCTGCGCCAGTCGTCAAATTATCATACCAGTGCGTTCGGTCAGAATTTTTGTGGTAGATGTCGGAATCAGTCGTAGCTCAGTCAGACGTTACCTTTGGAATGGCCACCGACTGTACAGCATTGAAGAAGGGGAATGAGAAGAGAGGCCGATACAGTGCCGCTGTTGTGCAAACGAACGTCAAGAGCGGTTGCGTCAGAACCCTTGTCGAGGGTGATCAACGTTGCTGTCTCGGCGTGTTCGGCTACTCACGCAAGTAGGAGATGGGCACGAGGCGGATCCTCACCCCTGGTTCTGGCTCAACGAAAATGTCGTCTGCCTTGCTAGATGGCAGCTGTCGAGGCTGCTCCTGTCTAGCTCCGTACGTGTGAACGTCGCTTCCCGAACTCGCAGGAGGAAAAGGAGGAAGGGCTAGAGTCGTCGGCATCGGCGGTGCTGCAGATGGCACGTGCTGGACGGACGGCGCCAGCAGTCCAGCGGCTTCAGCTCTCTCAAAGTCAAAATGACGAGCTAGCAGCTGGCCATCATCGAGATAAATAGGCGGCTGTCTGAGTGGAGGGCTTGGAGCGGGGTTCTCGCATGCTTGCCACCGGAAAGATGCTAGTCGCGTGGAAGCGTCGGCCTGGGCATACCTCGGCGTGAACCCTTGGCTGCTGTTTTGATACGGCTGAACACCATACGTGCTTTCTCCCAAGTCGACACCGTACTGCCGCGCCAGGAGGTCGAAAGACAACTCTTGGGACATGTCGTACTCGTCAACTCGACAGAATGCTGAGGAATCGAGTAGAGAAGATGAAGCAAACAGAGACGACGTCCTCTGTTTCCGGGAGAAGAGGCTTTAAATACATGCTGTGATTGCCCACACCTTTTGGGCCTAGGTTTTGGTAGTGTAAGTCGGGGCTTTGCCGACTTCTTCGATCATACCGCACGCTGCGATACTCTCGAAGCGCAACGACTGTCCGGGAAGAGCTTCGGCTGATCCGATCGGATCCTCCCAGACCTCCCGCTCTCGTATCTTACCTAAATGACTTCCTCGTAGAGCTACAGAGAGACCGCCGGCGCACTTCTCGAAAGCTGCACTCTCGCTCACATCTGTCCATGACAACAGAAGAAATCGTCGTCGGCTCAGCCGATTCTCCTACTTCTGACGAGTCGCTGGACCTGCTTCACGTAACTTCAGCAAGAAGCATCTGCGCTGGGAAACATGTTCTCTTGGGTCTGATCCACACGCTTCCCGAGCCGAAAGGACGTCGTCAACAGACCGCGGCCGAACCGAACGGCAGACCTGGAAATGAAGGTGCAAATCCACGCTGAGTGCTTGAGCAGCTCCTTCATATCAAGCGAGGAAACGTTGCGTATGCTGCGACACCAGACCGATACTGGAAAAGGCTTGACCCGGGCGAGCACGATCGAGCCGATCCAGAGCGAAGCCGGTGGGCAAGGCTGTCTGCAGGAGAAGGAAATGAAGCGAATTCGCCATTCGAGGTGCAGACGCTGGCCGTTGTTTCCATCTTTTCGCCATTCTCGCCGACGAATCGCCTGCAAGCGCAACGTGCATCTGCAGGCGTGAGGATCAGAGCCCAAGTTAAAGCAGCAGTCCGATTGTTTGCCGTGCTTGAATCGTTGGGCACGTACAACCACTCGTTAGACTGTGCGTGTGGGCATCACTGTCAAGCAATCAGCGTTTTGTACGCGAAGACGCGCTGTCAAGCCAGCAGAGAAGCCGCCACGGAAATCCGGAGCCTGCATCTCTTCTGCTGCTGCTCCTGCTGGCGACTCGTTCATTGCTTCAGCCGCGCTCGCTGTGGATTACACGATTGGATGTTGGGCGAAACTTGACCACCTTGCCATGTATGGGTAACTTACACGCTTGAACAGACGCACGAGGTGCATGCCGCAGCCTGAGACCATAGATTGCGAAATGTCCGGTGCGGCGCGGATCTGCACCGGGCGTGGCCACCGCCAAACGCGACCGAAGGCTCTCGGCCATTTCGCCACGGATCTGCAAGCAGGCGAGGCGCCATGAGGCGAACAAGAAGCCGAATGTTCAGGGTCCATTCAGATTCGTCCGCTGCTTGCTTTTCGGCCCCACCTCGGCGCCTCGCGCGTGTTTGTCACGAAGCGCTCTTTCCGAGCCTGATCTTTGGGTGGGAAGAAGGGGCTTGCTCCGATGACTCGGCTCCAAACCTTGTCCATGTCATGTCAACACCGCCGTGAAGCTGAGGGAGCGGCTGAGGTTGGTATCCACACTCCAGTCAGTGGTGACAACAACCTCATCAAGGCTTGGTCAGACCTTTTCATTTTCTTGTTGATCTTTTTTTATTATTTTCCAAATTTCAATCGCGCGGGCACAAGGGCACGAACCCAGAGGGCACACGTACAGGGGCTTCAAGCCCAAGTCGTGAGGTCGCTTCCGCTGGCCCCCAGTCGCGCTCGCTCGGATGCACGCGCGAACAGGCACCCAACGTCGCGGCCGGCCCGCGGCGGTGCGGTTTGGCGTTGAGAGACGGAGCGTCGCGTCGTCAAAGCTCAATTTTTTGGGCTCAGGGCTCAGCACAGGACAGGATAGCAGAGCTTGAGCAGCTGCTGCTGCTGCGTCCGCCGTGTCGCTCGACCCGGCTGATGGCTGGCTGGCGGGACCTGTCTGCAGGGCCGTACCGTGCACTCTCACCCGAGGACATCGTCAGCCATCCCTATCCCTATCGCTGCCCCTTCTCTCTCCCCTATCCTCGGGCTCCGGCGCAGTGGTCTCGTGTGCTCTACGCTGGCCGCCACAGACTCGATCCGTGCTCTCTTCACACTTGACCTCAACCTCGCCGTCCTGTCAGCGCCAGCGTGACCCGCTGGATCGTTTCCGCAGCTCGCAACTCTCGACCCTATCCGGTCCTCGGCGCCGCCGATCGTTCGACTACTTCCGCACCTCTTCGACTGGACTCTACCGATCGGATCTTCCGTTTCCGCCTCCGCCAGCGCGCCGCTTCCACTTCGCTCGTGCTTCCTCGCCTCCGCCTCGCACAGCTTTCCGACCCAGCTCTTCTGCACTGATACGCGGGGGCTATTTGACCCGACTCGACCCACCACAGCTTTGACATTGACGGCCCCTCCGATAATGGCCCTGGGACGATAGTTCAAGCTTACTTTTGTCATTGCGGTCCATCCGAATCGCGCCTCTGAGGGCTCTTTACTTCGCCCCGAGGATCTTGGTACTGCACGCGAGCACTGGTGATTTGGCGTCTGGGCAAGTCGCACGTTGCTGCCCAGTCTACGATCACACACGGCGAAGCGTCTCCCGAACCTTAAACGCTCCGCCAACCGTCGGAGCCTTCTTTCGGCCAGTCCACGCCGCGCACGCCGCGCACGGTCGACCATGTTCTCACGATCACGGCAGAATGATGCCAAACGCTTCAGCGATCCGAGATCCAAGCTCGACGGCCGCGAGCCGTCAACATCTGGGACCATCGCCATCCCGCCATCCCCCTTCCAAGCCGTCGACACGGGCGTCCAAAACGCCACCACAGAACCCATGCTGATCCACTCAAGGGGCGTGCCGACAATAACCACCACCAGCGGAACCCCCATCATCACGCCGTCATGGAACGATGCAACTACGCCGCGCGCAGAACTCACCCAACCCGGGCCGTTGGCTCGCGTCTTTGTTTCGAGCTCGCCTCCAGTCTCTCCGCCTGCAGCCTCGGTCGACCGCCATGAAGCCAGCAACAGCAGTTTCTCGGTCCACTCTTTGGACAGCTTTGGAGCCATCTCTATGGCTGGCTCCACCGCAGCTGTGGACGGCGGCAGTCAGAATGGATCTCGTTTCGGCATGAGCCCCACCACGGGCTCGTTCGTAGCGCCCCGGGGAGAGCTTTCCTCCGCCTCGATCCGCAGCAGGCGCAACTGGGACGAGTTCGAGGGCAAACCCGTCTCGCCTCTGCCCAGTCCCGCAGTGCAGAATCAGCAGACAAGCGACATGTTCGACGTACCTATCGCTGCCTCGTCCAGCAGGCTCACTCCTGCTGCTCACTCTTTCGCCAGTCCTCAATCTCGTCCGACACCGGCCAGGAATCAGTCCGTAGAATCGATGCCCGGCGTCAGCGAAGCCAAGGGCATGTCGTCACCCAAGAGCGCCGCATCGGCAGACGTCGGCAGCAAAAACTGGTCCTTCTTCAACTCGGCATCGTCATCCGGAACGCCGATTGCGCGCGCTCCTAGCATCAAGGCTGGGACCTCCAGCGGGACCTCCAGCGGCGCCGATCCTCCAGCAAATCCTGACTCGGTCGAGGCGTCGGCGCCTTTCCACCTTTCCTCTTCTCGCACCCCAACAAGTGCAACGAGTCTCGGTCATGGCATGGGTCCTCGCGTCACGTCGGCAGACTTGAGCAGCAGGATTCGGCTGCCGTCCAGACTGCCGACCTTGCCAACCGAGGCGCCGACCTCCGGCATTGGCGGCTCCACCACCCGAGCCACATCGGCTCACTACTACGGGCCACAGCAACTTGCTTACCTGCGCCATACCCGCATAGGCTCCGGCGAGTCGATCCAGTCCACAGACGCTCCGTTGTACTCGCCCCTTTACGCCGTCGATCCGCACGCGCCAGGCGATCTCTTCAACCTCAATTCGACGTCTCAGCTGTCCCTTTCGGCCATCTCGGATGCACCGAGCGCCACGCTGGATGGCCTACCGCCCAATGTGCCATGGGCCGGAGACAGCCCTCGGCGCGCGCGGAGTCGAAGTCATCTGCTCTTGGACGACGACCGCAGCGCCCAGTCGTCGCCGGCTTCCGCCGTGCCTCCACGCGCAGAGCAGAGGCCCTGGAGAGAGGTCGGCGAGGCCGGCGATGTCTCGATCGACTCGGCCCACGCCATGATGCCAACGCATGCCCAACTTTCCAGCCCTGCACAGTCATCACGCTCGGAGCTATACTCGGCACCGAGTTCGTCGGCGCTGTCCGCATCGGTTGCCAAAGACAACAGCAGCACCGGGCTCGAGGAAGCATCGAAAGGTCTCAGCCAGAGGACGCGTCGGCAAGGGCCGTCCGAATCGGCGACCGGAAGCAGCATCCTACCCGCGCCAGTCGGACGCGAACGGCCGTCGCAATCCGCGATCGTCGAATCGCGAGAAGAGGAGGAAGACGGCGATCGCATAGGGCCTTACCGAATCGAAAAGACGCTCGGTGTTGGTGCCTTCAGCCGGGTGGCCTTGGGCCGCTTGATACGCAGTTCATCGACTGCATCGAACGCATCGGCGCGCTTCGAAAGGATGATCTCCAGCCTTCCCCAGCTGCGCCAGAGGGCCATGCAGCAGCAGAAGACCGACACGAACGGCGCTTCCGCTGCGGCTATCAGCGACGAGCTCGTGGCGCTCAAGATGCTCGACCGCGAGCCTTGCAACAACAACGAGCGGCTCAAGGTCAGTTGGGTGCGAGAGGTCGAGGTGCTCAAGCACATTTCGCATCCGAACCTGGTGCGCTTCATCGCATCGTTCAGCACGCCGCTGCACCACACGCTCGTGCTCGAACACGTCGCTGGCGGCGAGTTGTTTGATGCCTTGATGTCCAACTTTGAGCAGTTCTCACAGCGCGAGTGGCTGGTGCGCG
>AWNI01000039.1:147044-157113 GCA_000517465.1 Moesziomyces aphidis
GTGGCGAGCAGGCTCGTCGGCCTCGACGAGTGGGGCGCCCTGGGCGGCGCGGGGCATCATGGGCATCGCCGAAGAGGCCGAGGCGCGGAATGACAGGGACGGCGACGGTTCGAGTGCAGCAGGATCGACGAGCCACCGGACGGCGCTGATCGAGCACGCTACGCTCGCACCTGCGTTTGGTCGGCCAAACAAACACCGCGAAGGTGGATCGCGCGGACGTATCGCCTCTCCATCGAGTACCGAAGGTGCGTTGGAGGGGCGCGGAGTGACGTCGGCGCCTGCATCGCAGACTCGGTCCGAGGGCATTGCCATCCGCGTGTCGCGCCCGCTGCGCTCCGAGTTGGTGGACACGGCCGTGTCGAATCCCTTCTCGCAGTCGCCCGGGCCGGCGTCGCTGCCGACGGGTCGGGACGGCTTGGGAACGCTCGGACGCAGTGGGCAGCGCAAGTCGAGTCTGAACATCACCACGACTGCTGCTGCGGCGGCGCCTAGCGTGCAGCGGTGGCCTGTGGGTAGCGACGGCGCGGCCAAGCGCAGCGCATCGTCGGCGTCTACGGCGTCGAATGCCGGTGGCGGGATCAGGATCAACGGGCGCAGTATCCTGGTCGATACGCTGTCGATGGGGCGGCATCAGCGGCAGACGTCGGCGTCGTCCGCGGCGGTGGCTGCGACGTCGGCGGTTACGGCGCATGCGGTGCCGGGTGCATTCCCGTCGTCGTTTTCGTCGTCTGGCTCGCTCGCTGGACCGCTGTCGCCGCAGCTGGCAGCGCCGGCCCTGCCCGCAGCGGAGGATGCAGCTGCGTCACCTCAAAAGCCAAGCCGGTCGTTTTTCAGCCAGACGCTTGGGCGGCTGAGTGGTGTCGCGGCGCAGACGGTGGGTCCGCCGTTTGCGCCCGCGGGCGACACAGCCAGGGAGGCGAGGAGGCCGCAGCGGCCGTCGCTGTTTGCGGCCGTCGCGCCGTTCGATGAGCAGCAGCCGCAGCAGCGGGCGCAGGGCGCCGAGGGCGGCGCGTCGGGCTTCTCGAATGCGTCCGCATCGAGCGCCGAGGGCCTGCTCAAGCGGGTTAGTGGTTCGGCTCAGCGGTAGCTCAAAGGGGTGCGGTAGGAATGGCAGCTGTGATGTGCAGATTGGTGTGGCGAGTGCAGGTGTGAAGCGAGGGTCAGTAGCGTGGGCAATGTTGGCAGCTCGCAGGCAAGCAATCTGACGAGCTACAAACAATGCAAGGAAGTCGTTGCATTTGCGATGTGCAGCTCGTTTGCGTGATTGAGGAGTGCGATTCGTGATGCGAGGGTGAGCAGCGTGGGTCTGGCAGCTCCAACAAGGTGTTCTAGAGACGCATCGGCAATGTTGGTAGCTCACAGGTGAGCGGTATGCCGTTCCAGTGTGCTGAATGCGGGGCCATTGAACAAAGGCACGGGTAAGTGGCAAGCAGAGCAGGTTTGTGGTCGCATTATTGCTGAAGCTGAAGCTGAAGTGGTGGCGCGGGCTCGTTTTTGGGGGTGGCTTTGGCATGGATGCTCGGCGGGGTGTTCAGTGGCGAGGTGTAGGGTTTGCTAGCAACGACGCGCGAGTCCTCACGTCGACGTAGCATTCACCGTGGCGAGGATGGGACTTCTGCGTGAATCGCCGCGATGGGCACGCCAAAGCCTCGAAAGTGCGGCAGGCGCGCACGCTTGTGTCTGCAAGCAATTGCTCGGATGCTCAGTTGAGGCTGACAATCACAACGGCGAACAGGATTTGGGGCTCGACGTCGCCACTGCTGGTGAGCCATGATTTGCAGTGCGAATACCTGCCTCACGTTTCCGCAAGATACTCCCGCTCAGAGGCTGCTGTTTGTAGCCGTCGAATGGCATGCGGCTGGGTGGATCCGATTCCCAGCGCGGCTACTCCGACAGCCGCGGCGGCACATCCGGATGGAACTTGCGCCAAGGTGGCTCTCTGGGCGCGCCTTGACAGCTGCGACTGCGCGGGCCAGTGCGCCGTGGGGGATGATGCTATAGCGAGAGGCTGGATTGCGAGCACGGAACCGAGAAATCTAATGTACAAAAGAGCAATGATCAAAGCTAGACAGCAAGGGCGACCTGGTCGCTGAGGGTCTGCACCTGTTTATGCAGCGCAGCATAGTCCTCGGTGTAGTCCTCCTTGGGCTTTGTTGCCTCCTTGCCCTTTGCGGCCGCCTTCTTTCCTCCACCGGGGACGATCATGACGCAGCTGGTTGGACGCTTGGTCGCGCTGGCCGAACCGAGGGCCTCCTTGGAACGCACAAAGATGTACGGGTTCGACGTATCCTCGCACAGCACCGGGATATGGCTGAGAATATCAATCGGGCTGATGTCACCCGCGAGAACGACGAGACCCTTTTCACCCTTGCGCAGGGCTTTGACGACCTCCTTGACACCGCGCTTGACGTGGCCGCGCGACTTGGACGCCTTCTTGGTGAGCTTGAACAGCTTCTTGGCCACCTTGGGCTGAGCTAGCGGCTGTGCGATCGGCGAAATCTCGAGCGTATCCTCGGCCGACGAATCGTCCGACTCGTCACCATCGTCGTGCTTGGGCTTCTTGTCCTTCTTGGACTTTTTCGAGGGCGTAGCGGAGAGATCGACGGAAGCGTCAACGTCCATGGCAGCCACTTCGGACTTGCGCTTCGACTTCTTCTCCTTCTTTGCCTCGTCCTTGGCCATTGTGAAAGTAGCGACGGGTGGGGTGGGATGGAGAGGTGGGTGGGGGTTGGATTGGTGGAGGTTGGGATGGTGATCACGAGGCTCTGCAGAAGAAGAAAAATGCGTCGAGAAGCCTCGCCGGCAGCTGCAGAGCTCAAATTTCGAGCGAGCGGCTGCGAAAAAAAGTCTTTTTGCGCCCTCGCCTCCGCCGCTCGAATTTTTCGTCACAGCATATCAAACGCGCGGCCTAACACTGTTGAGATTCGCCAATGCTTGCTGCCTCCTCGATCACGAGACTCGAAAAGTCTTTCTTCCGCTGTTTCTTGGATTTCGTGCTGCAGAGCCGCTGGCCAGCCGCAGTTTTTTTTCTCTCTCTGCAGTCTTTCTTCGCGCCGCGCACTGCGCTCCGCTGGGAAGGGCAAAAGAAAGACAAAGCCAGGCACGGCTCTCCCTGCTCCCTCCTGCTCCACCACCATCGCGCACCTCGTCGCGCCCGCAACATGGTCACCCAGTCGCCCGCGGGTCGGCGCCATCATCCCTTCCCAACGCACACCACTTGTAAGTTGGCACACACACCGGCGCAGAGGCGCGCGGCTTGGAAGGATTACAACTATACCACGCATGATGCCCGTGATTGCGTACACAATCAGAAATTTTTATACACGAATCAGATGATCAGCCAGCCGCCTCGCCGTCAGTTTTGCTCAGAAAAAGGAAGAGACAATTGACGCTCGTCTTGTTCCTCTTCGTAGAAACGTGGCTCGTTACATCCTCTCGCCCAGGGCACCCAAAAACACCTCGCTGTGAGAAGGTACGCAACCGTGGCCCGCTCCGATCGCAGGCACCGCTGGCAGTTGCACGCACGACGACAAGAGGATGCTATAGCATTTACAAACTAGAGTCTCGCGGTCTTGGTTCGCGTTAACTTGCATCAGCTTACTGATTCTCGTCGTGCGGCAAAGCCACGAGGTGCTCGGCGATCGAACCATCCAGCCTGGTCGAACACCACAGCTGACAGTCCTCATGCCTTGTCTACCTGTAGGATCCTTTCGAGTGCGAACCATCATGGTAGGCCCAGTGTCGCCCTCGCCGCTCTTGGCAGCCATTAGGGCTCCTGCAGTGCCACGCTTGCCGCTCCGCACAGCCCCTGCGCTGTCGCGATCGCTGGCTACGGTTCCGCCTCCACGCTCACCCTCGAGCTCCAGCCCGGCTCCCAAGTTTATGGTAAGTTGCGATGCGCATCTCCCCCTGCCCTCTTCTCCCCTTCCCCACTTCCACCTTGGTGATGGTCGCAGCCTCGCTGCTGGCCATTGCTTTGGCGCCGGTGCACGTGGCGCGGTTGAGCCTCGGCTCGACCTGCGTCCCTAGCACAGTATCGTCTGATTGGGAGCGACATCCTTGATTGGAGGCCGCGAGCCTGCCTTCGCGGGCGGGCGAGTGGACATGTAAACAACGCGACAACCCTGGCGGCGGCTGCCTAGATCCATGTGCCCTCGTCACCTCTTCGCCTGTGTGTGCACGCCCTCGGCGCTCGGCTGGGTCGCAAGACCCGGTCGAGCCCGTCGATGGCGTGCGCCGGGATGAATGTACTTGGGCTGGCACCCTAATTTCATAGCACTTGGAGTCAGGCACTATGTGCCCATGCTCGTTTGAGGCTACAACCTAGGGTCCTGGCTACATTCCCTCGCACTTTTTTTTTACTTTTTTGTTTCTGCGCTACCTGCGCACATCGACGCGGAAAGAGGGCTAACACTTTCGATCCTGCGTGTTGAACAGATCAAGAGGATGCCTCAGGCTTCGGTGCGCAGCAGCTACATGTTCAAGCGCAATCGCAACGACCCGTACTATGCGGTGCCCGAGTTCATCATGATCCTCAAGCCGTTCCAGCCCGACATGCGCGACAGCACGGGCAGGTTGGACGAGCGCAAGCTCGTGCCTTCGTGGCTGCCCATGCCGCCCCACCCGGCCACGCACGAGCGTCGCTACCTCCGTGCGCCATTCTACCCGCCCACGGCGCAGGCTGGGCGCAAGAATCGATTGGCCTCGCAAAATGCCGAGGCTGCGTGGCCGGGACCCTACGACGCCAGCCCTGGTGACAGTGGCAAGTGGGAGTCGGCGGCTGCGCCCATAGTGTCGGCCGAGATTCGACCCGTGCTGCGCGTGCTGGTGTCGAGCAGCGTGCGGCGCGTGCACAAGCTGGCGGTGATCCGCAACCGCGTGCGCACGCGCGTCACCGAGGCGATCCGCATCGCCGTCGCGCACATGGAGCAGCGCGGCACGGACATCGACAAGATGCTCGACCCCCGGAGCAACCTGCTGCTGGTCTTCGCCGGCGCGGCGGCGCACAGCAAGCCGATGGACGAGCTGGCGCAAGAGATGCGCGACGGGCTGCGATTCCTCGCCGCCGTCGCGGACGGAAGCATCGATGCCAAGGCGCAGCGCAAGCACATCAACATCAGCGCCGAGCGCAACCGTGCCGTCCAGCTGGGATTGTAGGAAAGGTATGTACTTGCAGACAGGAAGAGGGGAGGGAGCAGCGGCGAAGATTACTTCTGTATCATCCCTTCGGGGAGATGCTGGAAATTACCGTCCGACTTTGCTTCGTGAGGACAATAATATGGCTGATTAATGAGCCCACTCGCTCCCACCCCTATCCTTGTTGATACTGGACGAGCCAGGAGCTGACGCTGCGTTGATGCTCTGCATTTCAAACAGCCACCTTCAAAGCTACAAGGCAGACTGCGACGATGATGGAGAAGGCGAAGAAGTTGGTCCTCAGGTATGTTGGCATTGGTTGCAGCTGGCTGGCGAGGGCGAGGGGGCACGGATTGCATGATGAGTTTCAACCATATCACGACGGTCTTCGTACACAACCATGGCGAATCCGCCCTGCCACTAAACCCATTTTTCAGGGCACCCATACTGAACATCCGCGCCCCACCCTGCCAAGCCAGCTTGACGCGCGCACGCCAAACATGGCTCGAGATGGGAAAGAACGAGTGCTGACTTTTGTTTGCATTCGGCGTCTGATCAGATTTTATACCCCTTTGCATGCAATGATACCCCGTTTTGCTATCGCCCCAGACGGTCTTGTTCGAGCCAAAGTGTGTGATTGCAGTGTGCGCGCGCGGGATGGGAACTAGAGGTTGGAGTGGACGGGAGCGTTTTTGGCGTCGTTGGGGACGCTGATGAGCCACGGCATGGTGAAGGCATTCAGTCTTCGCAACGGCCAGCCGAGTTTGCCGTTCATCTCCTTGTGGCCCCACCTGTCCTCGAACCTGGTGACCCTGTTCTTGCCGTCTCGTTCGATTACGACTGTGGACTTCATATCCTTGACGGTGCCCAAACCTTTGACCTTGTACCTCTGAAGCTGAACGTACTCTACGACGGCAGCATCTTGTCGGGTGAGCTTCCAGGCTTTGGTTTCCGAGAGGCTGAAGGCGGCGGGCATGCCGTACCACTGGGCCATGTACTGCTTGGCGCCTACGGCGTGGCAGATGGGATCGGCAAAGATCGCGTCGGCACTCCAGCGCGCAAAGATCGCTGCGCTCGGTCGTGCGCCGAACAGATCCATACTATCGCGGATGATCTGCGCCGTTTCGGGCGTGGGTTCGATCAGCGGTGTTGCAGCGAAGCCCTCGAAGTCGGCCGTCTGAGCCGGCAGCGATGCGGAGGCAGACATGGCTACAGCAGGATGTCCGATACGAAAGTGTCGTTGCGACGCAGGGATTCCTGGCTGCACGGGGGTTGCGAGTACGGCTCGAGGGATGAGCGCCGATGAGAACAGAGCCGGCGTGAGCGCGAGAGTTGGACGCAGCGACAGTGCGGCGCGTGCAGGTGCGGCGGTGAGCGAGAGCGCAAGCAGAGAGAGAAGCGGGGCGAACACGGCGAGTGGCGAACGAGGCGATGGAGTGCTCCAAAGTCGCATCGTATGACGGTGCGCAGATGGATGGATGTAGTTGCTGAGCAAGATGAGTCGTTGAGCGCAAGTATTGCTGTGTGAGAGGCAGGTTGATATAGGGCAGCGTCCGCATGAAGGCATGAGTGTGCCTCCACACGTTGAGAGCGCCAAAGGCGCCGCCTCTCACGTCAGCCTCGGCGACAGCGGTGACGCCGTTCCGCGGAGGATTCGATTTTCATAACCATGTTACGTCGAAAAAGGCAGACAAGGTTGCGCAGGAAAGACGACTCTCGTGCGGCTGGAAGGAGTGCATCCTCCGGCCGATTCGACTTTTTTGCATGCGCCCTTCAACCCGTAACTCCACCCTATCCTCCTCCCCCATCTTCCATTCCATCTCTGCACCGCTGCGAACATGGCATCGGCACGCACACTCTCACGCAGCCTGTTGCGCGCACGCGCATTCTCCTCCTCCGCCCCCACGTCCTCGTCGTCGTCATGGACGCCCGTTCTGAAGCCCGGCACGCTCCCCGCGTACGATGAGGCGCTTGCCTTGCTCTCTTCGCACGCCGACTCGGTCCGCTCCAAAGCCGAATCCCTCGACAGCACGCACGCCAGCCTCTCCGCCGAGGACAGAGCCGCGCTGAAGGAGTCGCTCGAGGTGGCGGCGCGCATCAACGACCCTGCGACACTGGCGCGCTTTGCGGCGTCGCAGCCGACGAGGTACGATGCGGCGGATCCGGTTCTGCGCTACCTGCGCGAGCGCGTGTGGCGCAACGACTCGGGCGTCCTCGCCAAGCTCATGCAGCGCTGTACGCTCATGCATGTTTTCCCGGACGTCCTTCCCGGCATCACACCCACCGCGGACGTGCAGGTTGCCTTTGGCACGGGCGCTGGATTCACCGACCACACTGCCGAGGGTGGCGATGTGCTCGCCGGAGTTTTCGTGCCCGTACAAAAGACGGTCGAGCCCCCAACGGTGGCGGTGAACGTATTCCATACCGACAAGAGGCTGTATACCGTAGCACTCGTGGATCCGGACCAGCCGAACGAGGAGAACCAGAGCTACACCACACGTCTGCTGGCGCTCAAGACCAACGTCGAGCTGTCGGCGGCAGAGTGCAGTGTGGATATGACGAGCGATATGGTGGCCGAGTACATCCCACCGCATCCGCAGCAGGGAACCAAGTACCACCGCTACACCACCGTGCTCCTCGCACAATCCGACCGCATCACCGTCCAAGCGCAGAGGGACGCATTCGACCTACCGGCTTTCGCGCACGCCAATCGGCTCACCCCAGCAGGCATCCACTTCTGGCGCGCAAAGTGGTCCGAGGCAGACGCCGAGACCGTCTCGATGATCCACCGCGATATCCTGAGTAAGTTTTTACCCCCCACCCCCCGCACGCAGGCAAGAAAGCGCGACTGACATCTTTGTGCCGTGCGCATCAGAACAAGACGAACCGCGATACACACGTCCACCCACGCTCGACAAGGTGCGCAAGCAGATCGGCGACATTGGCTCAAAGTGGTTCTAACCCTCTCCACCCGCCAAGTTGGACTCGCACGCTCTGAATCCACGATTTGTGAACCAGCTCCCGTGTAATCACACGCCATCTTGGGCAGAGCGACATGGGCATGCATGAAATTGAGGCAGAGGCAATGTTTGAGAAGCGAGTGCGATTTAGGTCCACAGGCCGTACTTCTTGGACGGCCAAGTCTGCCACAGCCTGATCGTACCGTCTTCCGAACCGCTGGCGGCGAGCTCGCCGTCGGGGCTGTAGCTGACCGCATGAGCTGGTCCATGGTGGCCCTTGTGCAGTTCGCGCTCTTGGGCGGTCTCGTAGTCAAAGATGCGCACCCATCCGTCGGCGCTACTACCTGCCACGAAGCGGTCCGCCAGCGTCGGGTGGAGCGATGCGCTCGAAACCGGCACTGCCAGTGTATGCTTCTTGCGCACCGCGCGCGTGGCGGCATCGATAAAGTACACATCCTTCCCACTCGTCACCGTCAAGAGCTCGCCTGCACTGCCCGCACTGCGCTCCATTGAGGAAATCGGCTCCGAAAAGCTCATCTCGTGCGCGCACTGCAGAGTACGCACGTCCCACCAACGCATCACCTTATCCTCCCCCGCCGACACCACCACGTTCTCCGCACCCGCGCGGTGCCAAACACTGCTCTTGATCACTCCCTCGTGCGCAACCGGCTTGTCGGCAGACGCGCCACGCATGATGAATTCGTCCGCAACAGCATCGGGCCGTTGCAGATCAAACAGTCGCAGCTTCTTTTCGTGCCCCGCCGTAACCACGCGCGTGCCCGGCGCATTGATCGCGACGGTGCGCACAATGTGATTGTGCGGAAACGTGTGCAGACAGTCGCCGGTGAACGTGTCCCACACCTTGGCCGAAAAGTCGGCCGATCCCGTAACCGCCACCGAGGCATCGCCGCCCGACAGCTTGCCGCACCACACGGCGCCCTTGTGGCCCAGGAAGGTGCCTACCCAGTCGCCGAGCCAGTCGCGCAGCATGGGGTTGCCGTCCTTGCACGACGACAAAAGCGAGTAGGTGCCGTCATCTTGCAGCTCCGAGAATTCAAGGTGCACCACCGGCCGCGTGTGGCCAGAACATGTGAGTGGCACCGACTGTCGAAAGGAGAAAGCGAGGCGTCAGTCTGGGCTGTCGAGAATGCTGCGATCAGGCCGAGGCTGGACTTACTTTTTGGACGGGTGTGGAAGTCATGCTGAGGCACTGTGTCGAAGGGATGACTGCGGTCCTACAAGTGCGACGATGCTGTTGCTGAGCGATGCTGATTTTGAAGAAGACGCTGATGGTCCTTCGATATTGTTCGTGTGCCAATGCTCGATGGTGTTGGATTCTGGCAGCGGGCCAATGCAGCAAGATTGAAGCGGATATCTGCCGTGTCGATCGCTCAACGTTGGAGCTTCGGTTTGGGGTGCGAGCGAGGGGTCGTGACCGAACGTGGGTATATCGCAAAGCGCGTCGATGGAGGAGGGAGGCCGAGCACAGATGGCTCTAGGTGTAGGTATGCACGACTACGCCAAAGCAAGTTGCCGTCGCGAAGGGGCTGTGATCACCGATCAAAGAGGCGACGCTGATGGCTTTGTCGTGGCAGGAATGTGCTGCTTGAGCTGGCGCACGTATGTGCGTGTTCGTTGTATAGAAGACGAGGCCTAGGCGTCGCTTGCTCCGCGCGATTTGGTGTGTCTCAATGTCGTTGCGAAGATTTGGATCCAGAGGTGTGCCGAAGTCGAGCCAAGTGATAATGCGCGTGATGGTGATGATCTGCGTAAACGGGGCCGGCGATGTGGCAGAGGGCCGCAGATGCGAAGCGAATGAGATGGACGAGGTCCGGCAGGGAGGAGGGGCAAAGCTGCGAATCGCAGTGTTGGTTTGTTGGAGAGAGAGAGACACGTGAGTGGGCCGCATCCTCAAACTCACCGCCGCCCTTCATGGCTACACAGAGCGCGCGCGCGAGAGAGAGAGAGAGAGA
>AWNI01000039.1:157213-168278 GCA_000517465.1 Moesziomyces aphidis
AGAGAGAGAGAGAGAGAGAGAGAGAGATGGCCGAAGCGTCGCTTTGATTCGGTGCCTCGACGGACCTCTGTCGACCTTACACCCCTCAGCTGCTGAGCGCGACGAAGCCAGCCGAAAAAAATGCAAAAACAGCCCGCCATCTTTCTTTCCCCAGCCCCCCACACGCCCCGATGAGCGCTCGCCCGATCCAGCTTCATCCACGCCCCGTCCTCACAACCTCGCCTCCTCAGTTGTTCTTCACGTCTGTTGCCTCGACAGCTGGCTGATGCGATGCTTGAAAATCTATTTGCGGTCAACGTGAGCGAGCGGCAGATGGGTGCTACGCTGTCGGCCTATCCCACTGCGTCTTTCGCGTGGGCTTGTGCACGTAGTAGGTGCTGCCGAGGTTGCGCGACTGCCTCGCCTCCCAATCTGGCGGCAGAGGCGGCTCGTCCGACTCGGCCTGCGATGCTGCGCCCATGCTTTCCACCGGCTGCGCCGCCAGCGTAGCCTGTGAGGACGCTGCTTGCGTCGTCGCCTCCGTGCCTGCGTCGTTGACAGCCCCCACGCCCGCCGGCGCTACTGTCGCGACCGCGGCAGCAGCAGCCTCGATACTCTTGCGAGCCTTCTTGGCGGGCGTCTTGGCGGGCGACGAGGTCCTGGACGCATTCGCCTCGTCGTCCGAGTCGTCGGGCTCACCGGAAAGCGACTTTTGCACGTTTTCCCGCGCCAGGGTCAGCGCACCCTTGAGGCTGAGCGTGCGGTTGTACGTCTGCACGCTTCCGCGCATCGCCTTGACGCATCCGCTCAGCAGACCCGCCAGGCTGAGCCGCGCACGCAGCTCATTCTGCGTATCCTCGTCCGCCGCCTCCTTGCGGTCCCTCGGCCGCAGCTCCATCTGCTCCTTGACGCGCGGTCCGTCCGAGTGCATCCCCAGCGACGGATACAGCCGTCCCGCCACGTGGCCGATGCTCAGCGTCGTCTCGCGCGGGATCCTCGACTGCAGCCGCTCGCTCAGCGACACCATCACAAACCCGGGTGGCAGCGGCGGCATGGGCGGGAAGCCAGGCCGGCCACTCAGGATGCTCGGCCTGGGCATCCGCGCTTCCAGCAGCTTGGCCTCCTCCTGCCGCATCGCCTCGTCCAGCGCCTCGTTCGCAAGCACCTCCTCCTTGCTCGCCGCCATCGCATCCTGCAGCTGCTTCAGCTTGGTCGTCGACAGGATCTCGTACATCTCGCCCGCCACCCGCTGCACCTTGGGCGCACGCGGATCCTCGTAGATCTGCGAAAGCTGCAGCACGTACGACCCATCCTCATCCAGCACGATCGCCTTGGGATCCGGCGCACCCGGCAGCTTGTCCGCCACCAGCGCAGAGTTGAGCTCCCGCTGCAGCTTCTGCACGTCGTTGGCACTCAGCTTGAGTCGCACCACATCGCCAACCCAGATGCGCTCCGTTCCAAAGTACAGGCCCTGGTAGAAGCGGGGCCCTTGCGGCACCCCTTGGCTGTCGCCGCCTGCATCGCTCGCCTCCATGTCGCGCAGCATCCCCTCCGCCGTTGGCGCCGCGGAGAAGGCATCGGAAAGACTGTACAGGCTGCGCAGCACGGCCGCCGTTGTGATTGCGTATCCGAACGGGACCAATGCCGTGACGAATGCGGGTGTCGGCAGGTGCGGCTGCCGCGCCAGGTTGATCGTGGGCCATGTGTCCGGTTCGTACACCCATGGGTGGTCTGCTGGTGTGCCCATGTCGCATTCGGTCAGCCGGGACGGGATGAAGCCCGCCAGATAGGGCGTCAGCGAGCTTGCCGGTACCTTGGCCTTTTCCATTGTACCCAAAAAGTTGATTTGATACGAGATCTTCTGCCCCACCGACCCGCCCAGCACGGGAAGCGATTCCTCGGGCTGGCTCGGCGCCGACACCGCCCGCAGGCTGGCGTTCTTGTCACCGTCGTCGCCGTTGGTCAGCGCAAGGGTAAAGTCGATCGAAGGATCCTGCACCACGGCCGGCCACGAGAGGATCTTGCGCTCCGGATCAACGGGGTCGACAATGGGTTCGTCTAGCTCGCACCACACCACCTCGCCGAGGCGGAAGCGCTCCTGCTCGCCGCGCTCATACTCGTGCATCACCTCCTGGTCGCGCTGGGGCACCGAGGCAATGCCGACGCCAGGCATGAGCCGACGCATCTCGACGGCACGCACCGTGATCGAGGTCTTGTTGGGCAAGTCGATGCCATCCTTTGCTTTCCTGCCGCGGCGACCCGCCACGGCGGCGGTCGAAGGATTCATGAGATCCGCCTTGCGCTTGCCGCTCGGCGTCGTTGCAGGACGCGGTGTCTTGTCGCAGTACTTGCAGTGGCAGTTGGCTCTGTCCATTGTGGGATCGAGCAGCAGCCAGATCAGGTGTTCGCACGCCTCTTTGGTGGAGCGGAAGCGATGTGCTTGGCTTCCGAACAGGTACGGGTCGGTGCGTGGGTTGTGTCGTGGTCCTTTGCGCTGCTCGGTGAACTGATATCCTTCGGGAAAGTCGTAGAGCTTCCACTTGGCCTTGGACGGCGAGAGTTGCGGAAGCTTGAAGTGCTGCGCGAGCTGCTCGCCAAGCGTCGCACGCCAAGTGTCGTGCCTCTTTTCCTCGCGCTTAAAGACGTGGTAGTAGTTGACTTCGGCCTCGTTGGCGGCGGGCAGCGCGGTGTTGGGCGGACCGTACGAATCGTCGCCGTCGGTGCGCGGGAAGTGAATGAAGCCATCGGGACGGAAGATGGCGGCGTCCTGGGCCACTTCCTCCGGCTGCAGCATGGCCGGCAGATGATGACTGGAGAAAAGGTCCGAGCTGATCGCACCTGTTGGTGCTGAGTTGAGGCGATGCTATGCGAGGACCAAAGAAGTCTATACTGCAGCGAGAGGCATAAAAGCTGGTGCCAACGAGAGGCAGCCACAGCTGCGCACGACACAAGTTCTGCGCCGAGCTGCTGGTCCAAGTGGAGTTGTAGCTGCTCAGGCGCGATCCAGGAGCAGAACAAGCTGTGCGGACGGCAGCACTTGCGGGTACTGTAAGGTATAGACGGTGTTGTGTTGCGATGGCGGTGAGTAGGGGGATGGGCGGATGGAGGGAGAGAAGAAAGAAAGTACGGTAAACATGACGAGCTGATTTCAACTGAGCCGGCGCCAAATGAGGCTCGAGCGAGAAGGACGTGTCGGCCGCACTTTCTGCATTTCCGCAGAATGCTCATATTTCCACGACTTCTTCTGCGCGTGTCGCGTCCGAGGCTTCTTCTGCTCAGGGTCATCTTGGACCCTCCCGGGCTTTCACCGCAACAGCAACGCTCTTTTTCCTCGCTGCAGGCTGGTCTCAGCGTTTGAGAGCAGCATGTTTGCACATCAGACATAGATTGGAGTGTGGAGAAAGTGCATGTGGATGGATGTGCAGGGTCAAGGTGAAGGAATGCAAGGTGGATGCTGGGTATATCGGCGATGATGCAGGGCACACCATCGCCTGTGCGGACATGCGCGCGCTAAAAGTCGGTGGCCTGCTGCTCCTGCTGAGCCCTACGCAGGGCACGTGTTTCCTTGGCGATCGCATTGCAGTGCTTCTCAAACAGCTGCACGAAGGGACGCAGGCTCGTCTTTTCCCAGTCCTGCTTGACGGTTGTGCTGGCCGTCTCGTTGTTCTTGTAGTTGCTCTTGGTGGGCTGGTTGTCGTCCTTGTGCGCGGCCTCGTACGAGTTGAGCTGGCGCAGCAGCTGCGCCACCGTCGGACAGTCGGCGTCTGGGTCGAACTCGAACACCTTGGCTGGCTCGAGCGGCACGCACACCTTGCCCGTGGCAGGATGCACGACAAACGGCGACTTGAGCAGATGGTTGAGGTGCTTGGATACCTCTGCGTCGATTCGAGGGTAGGTGTACTGGAGGATGATGTCTTCGAGGCACGGTCGCCAGAGACGCTGGCTCTTGTACTCGCCCGCACGCTGCGCACACTCCATGACGTCCTGCCACTTTTCCAGGCTGGATCGGCTGGACGCACGTTCCCACTTGGAGCGCAGCTTTTCGATCGCCTCGGCCTCGCTGGAAGGAAGCAGCTGAAGAAGCACCGCCCACTGCTCTGGTGTGCGGAAGCAGTCCTGGTCCTTGAGCACCGTGTCGACGAAGGCGAGCTTGAGCGGGCCACTCTCGCTGCCCTCGCCGCCGATGGCGCGTCGCAAGCTCGGATGCAAGCTCCTTCCGCCTGCACTGCCCATCCAGCCTGCATCGACCTTTTTGACCTGGCTGGCACCGCCCTTGATGACCTCGAGCCATCCGACGATGGCTTTGCGCGCGTCGTCGGCGAGGTCGAAAGCTTCGCGGTCCGAGATCCATACATGGATACCACGACGACCCGAATAGACCCAGAGCAGATGCTTGAAGCCGAAATCCTCGCGCAGCGCCTCGTCGAGCACCTGCACCGCGACGGCGATAAACGCCCAGCAACGCTTGCAGATGCCCTTGCCCGAACAGCATGTGCGCACCTCGTCGTAGTCCGTCATGTCGATATCGAACACCAGCTCGCGCTGTACCGGCTTGAACGACGCCTTCTGCACGGTCTTGCGGTCTTTGGGCTTGGCCGTGTAGACGGGGCCAATCTCGAATCGCGCCGGGTTGAGGCGACACACCTCTTTCTTGAGCTCGTCGGCGGAAGAGAACGAGTTGTAACGCAGGTAGGCCTCGTTCTGGAGCGTAAAGGCGAACTCGCGGTGCGTAAAGCACTTGGTGGCCGGCATGTGCGCCAGGTCGTGGTTGAGCCAGGAGAAGAGCTGCTTCCACGGGAAGAGACGGCGGTAGAAGCTGAGCATGGACATGGGGTCGGACGAGTCGCGCACCTCGATCGCGCGTTCATCAATCGCACTGAAGGCGTTGTCGGGAAGGTCGTCCTCGTCCAGATCCATGTCGGGAGGTGGTGGGCGCACGGCGGGCAGCGCCGACGAGGACGCCATGACTGCGGCGGAGGCCATCGCGAGCGTGTCTGGAAGTGAGTGCCTGAGATCTGCAGCCCTTTATTTTGCGAAAAGGTGCCTCGAGAAGAGCGAAGCGGGTGAGCGATTGGATGATGGTGGTGTCTTTGCTCGCTCGCGTCGAGTTGCAGTCGAAGTGTTGGTTGGCCCACCATCGCGTCACGCCCAGCAGGCCGCCGAATTTCGGTCGGGCTCAGCTGCACTCTTCTTGTTGGACGGACGTGTCGTTCGCGCAAAGCGCAGTCGAGTAAAGTGGCGCGCGCCAGGAAGAGGCGTTCGTGAGACGCGTCGATCGCATCGGCAACCAAAAGCGAAAGCGAAATCGGCTTGAGAAAGGCCGATGTGAGCAGGGGCCACTTCTCCCTCCCTTTTCCCCCACGCCCTCTCGGCTGCAGCCAGGTGGGATGGCTGCATCGGCCAATTCTCCGGCGACGCGCTGAGCCGGAGATGCCAGAGAGCCGAGCTCGTCCTCCTCGTCCACCCCACCATCAATACCGCATCGGTCAGGCGCTTCAGCACGATGGTGCCCTACAACAGTGCTCGCACCAAGGTGCAGCTCAAGCTCACCATTCAGCGTTGCAAGATGCTCCAGGAGAAGAAGGTGAGTCCCACGATCCACGCCGAAGCATTTCCTGTCGCCGATGTCGCTGACCTTGGGTCCCCGCTCCATGCCAACAGGAGGCCATGGCGAAACAAGCGCGGCGAGACATCTCGGCACTCGTTGAGAAGGGCAAGCTCGAGACTGCACGCATCAAGACGGAAGGCATCATCTCGGAAGACATCCACCTCGAGCTTCTCGAGCTCATGGAGCTCTATGCCGAGACGCTGCTCGCTCGTTTCGCCCTGCTCGACCTTCCCACGCGCGAGCCCGACATCAGCATCCTCCCCTCTCTCGCCGCCGTCATTCATGCTGCACCACGCACCGAGCTCAAAGAGCTGCATGTGCTGCGTGAGATGCTCATGGCCAAGTTTGGCCGCGAGTTTGCACAGGACGTCATGGACAACACCGACTCGTGCGTGCCCGAGCGCGTCATGTCGAAACTCCTCGTCGACACTCCCGATCCCAAGCTGGTCGACCTGTATATCTTTGAGATCTGCAAGGCGTACGATGTCGCCTTCTCCTCCCCCCACTTGCCCGAAACCAAGATCGACGAACCAACAGAAGAGCAAAGATCGGGCGACAACGAGGTCTCCACCGACTCCAATGGCACGGATGACAAGTCCAAGTCCGAAAAGACAGCCGCCACAACGAGTGTTGACAGGGCTGCATCCACCACCGCACCATCGGAGGACGAAAAGAAGCCAGCGACACCACAGTCGCCGGCAGCATCACGCAAAAAGTCGGAAAAGGAAGAGTACGACTCGCTCGAAGCCCGCTTCGCCGCACTAAAACGGCGTTGAACCTTGACTGCAATGCACAATCTAGATTTCACACGTAGTGCTGAGCCATTCTGGGATGCAGTTGCTGCACCGTGGCAGCTGGGTATAATGGATTGCGAACGAGTGTGTGAGAATGGTGCCTACTGTACGGTTTGCGCTTGTGACTGTCGAGCGGCATCGCGCAGCCTCTGCAGCGTCTGTGCCTCGTAGGCTTTGGAGTAGACCCCGCCGCGAGAAGCAAAAGGTGATGCATCAGACAGCTCCGACGCTGTTGGCGCGTCATCTTCCGTTCTTGCGGCATAGGAGGCTGTCGGGCGAACGCGACCGATATCCCTGGGCCGCGAGATACCGTGATCCTTGTACCAGCGGACGCGCTTTGGCTCGACGTACACCTTCTCCTTCGCTTCCGACTCGGCCCCTCGCTGCATCTTGGTATAGTTCGCCCAGCCGATGAAGCATTCCTGGAGCAGGCCGGTGCATCGCATCTCTCCGCCCGTCTCCACCGCCTGCCACGCGTCGCGCAGCGTCTTGAACGTGGCGAGCGCCATCATCTCGCGCTTAAGCTTCTTGCCTGCCGACGGAAGCTGGAACTGCAGATGCTCCAGCTCTCCAAACTGGTTCGCCAGTGCATTGGCCAGCGGCGACGACAGCGGCACCTCCGGCGGTACGATGGACCCTTCGGGCGTTCCAGCCAGATGGGACAGCTGAGTTGCGGGGAACTGAATGCGCACGGTCTTGTCTAGCGCATGCAGCTCCGGCTCACGCTCTGCCTTGGCGAGCTCTTCGTCCTTGCGACGCTTGTCGGCGGATGCCTCGTACTTTTGCCGCGCCTTGGCGTCGATCTCGTCCTGCTTCCGCTTGACCAGCCGGCGCGACTCCGCCTGCAGCTCCATGATCTTTGCCGCCCGCTCCCGCGCTGCCCTGTCGGCATCTTGCCGACTGCGCAACGCTTCTTGCTCGCTGCGTTCCAGCTCGTCGGCCATCTGGCGCCGTCGGCCTTCGTACTCTTGCTGCCGCTCGCGCTTCGCGGCGTCTTGTGCGTTGCGCTGCACTGCACATGCGCGTGCGGCCGGGTCCATGAGCGTCTCGTAGGCGAGGTTAATCTCGTGGAACCGCGCTGCAGCTTTGGCAGGGTCGACATCTTTACCTGCCTTGTCCGGGTGATGGCGCAAGGAGAGCGTGCGATACGCCTTCTTGATCTCGGCTTCCGTAGCGGTGGGCGGCAGCGAGAGCACGCGGAACGAGTCGTCCATCTCGAGGTTGGATGTCGACATGGTGTCGACGTGTGCCTACCGCTGGCGTGGATAAGGAGAATGGCGGTGGTGGCGAGCAACGAAGCTCGGGCTGGTCTTTGCATCAGCTCCACCGAGGGTCCAACATCGGCAGGGCGCAGTTCCGTTTCCCGACGTTTGGCGGCGCCTTTTTTTTTTTCGAGGAATTCGAGAATTAATTGATTGTGGAGTGTGCGTTTGCTGCCTCGAGATTTCGGTCACTTGGCCCTGCAGGAAGACCAAGGAAAGCCTAAAAAACTTGGGCAGCAGCCAACGTCATTTCTGTTGTGCTCCTGTTCACTGGCACACACCATCTCCATCACCATCAAAGCCAGACGTGTCAGCGATCGGTTTCAGCAAGCATGGGATTGGTAGCTCGAACAGCTAGCTCGGCTGTGGCGCAGCTAGCTTCGGGTCTCCGGCCATCTGCGTCCAGGAACACGCGTCGCATTCCGAAGCTGCACACACCGATGACGGCGAGGACGCTCTACAGCAGCACGGCAGTGGCATCCTCCTCCAAGACTTCTTCGTCGTCGAAAGAACAGCAATCATCCGATGCCTCCGATCGCGCCGACGAGCCAGCGCCGAAATCAAAGCGCAAACGTCGCACCAGTGAGGAAGTGCAAGCTAGCAGGCTAGCCAGCAAGACCTTCGGCCTGCCCGTGCGCGCGACGAGAAGAACGAGATCTTCGATTCCAGGTGCGCCCGGGCACGAGGCAGGCAAAGCGCACGAGATGGTAGGTCCTTCCACAAAAAGTGCGCGTTCGGCACCTGGAAAGAAGGCAGCCGGAAAGAAGAAAACGGCCGACGATGCGAAGCACGACGAAAGAGGCAGCGAGCTGGACAACCCGTGGCGGGATGCCGAATCGATCGGCGAGCTGCTCGAGCTGATGAGCTACGACCATCTGCCGCCGCGTCCGGAGTGGAAGAAGGCATTCCCGAACGGAAAGATCCAGCAGACCACCTATCGCTACTTTGTCAGCAACCGCTCCACGATCCAGCAGATCATTCCGCATCTGGGCATACATGATCCCGAGCGGAACGGCGAAGAGGTTACGATCGTCGAAGGCTATCCGGGCCCAGGCACTTTCACCAGCGAGCTGCTCAAGATCCCCGAGGTGGAGAAAGTGGTGGCGCTCGAGGCGACGCCGTGCTATGTGGACAAGCTCGAGGTGCTCAAGACGCAGCTCGAGCAACAGCAGCCTGGAGGAGGGCAGAGGCTCGATATTCTACAATCATCTGCGTATGCGTGGGAGACGTACGGCGACCTCATCAAGTCCGGCAAGCTTGCACACCTCAATGGCCGCGTGGCGCGTACGGATGGTGGCACAGTCGACTTTACGAGGGACGACTCGATTCCTCCGGACCACTCGGATGCGAGCTGGAAGAAGCTGTCGCCGGTCATCTTCTTGGCGCAGCTGCCGAATACGGTGTATGGCGAGCAGCTGTTTGCACAGATTGTCACGGGCATCGCGAGTCGTTCGTGGCTCTTCCGACACGGACGCATCAAGCTGGCGTTCGTGTGTGGCGAGTCGCTGGCCAAGCGCTGTTTGGCGCCTGCAGGCGACAAGATGTCGCGCGGCAAGCTGGGTACGACGGTGCAGTGTCTGGCGGATATCGAGGTGCACCGATATGCGCACGAGTTGCAGCCTCATGCGACGCACTTTTACCCCACCGCCATGACGGTCGGCCCACGCGTGACGGTGTCGGGTTCATCGCTGATTCCCAACAGCAATTCCTCTACCGGCCTCACACGCACGGGTATGGTGATGATGACCGTCACGCCGAAACAGAAGCCGCTCATCAAGCCCAACGAGATCGAGGCGTTTGAATACATCACGCGCAATCTGTTCATCCTGCGCACCAAAGCGGTGGGTGAAGCGCTCACCCACGTCGCCCCCGGTGCGCAAAACGTGCTCAAGATGACCAGCCCGGAGCAGGTGGAAGCGAAACTCATCAAAAAGGACGAGGTCATCCTCCCCTCGGACATTGTCGCCGACCTCACCAACGTGCAGTGGGCGTGTCTGGCCAAGATGTTTGAAAAATGGCCCTTCCGTCCGCGCCACCTCTTCGAAGAAGGTCGCATCAAGAGCGACAAGGACAGAAAAGGCTGATCGCTTCAAGCCTCACTCCTCACTCAAGCATGCGCAAATACCACCCCTATGCATTCGTAGCCGCTTTTGGCACCTCATATTGTCGTCGAGACGAAGTTCACGCGAGGCTGAAATTTGAGCTTTGAATTGGAGCTGTGCGGCTGGATCATGCATCCTGCTCGAGGCCGTGGGCAGCTTTGCGTCGGAAGGCTGCCTGGTCGCGAAGCCACTGTCGGTACTGCTTGATGCTTCCGATCTTTTCGCCGTAGTAGTCTGGCACGGGATTCTGCACCGACTGACGCGTGGGGTCGACGCGGTTGCGCTTGATGTGCTCGTAGAAGTCGTGGTCCTTGTGTGCGATCTGCTTTGCGTTCTTGCGATGCAGCAGGCCCCAGATGGCCGTACCCACGGTCGGGCCGGTGAGCCAGCCAAGACCGGTGCATGCGAGCGTAAGGCCGGCGTTGATGTAGATGGGATCGAGACCGGCGATGGTGTTGCTAGGGTCGATTTCGAGCGTGAGGAAGTACGATCCGGCAGCCGCACCGGCTAGCAGCGTGGTGGGGATGGTGGTGACCATGCCGGCGAGCCGACGCGACCTTCGCAGCTGCAGGTAGTTGTCCCAGCTCAGATTGCCTGCCGAGCTGCTGGACGGAGGTGGAGATGCGGACGACGATGCAGAGGAGGATGCGGAAAGTGCAGCGGGTGCGGTGGCGCGGAACGCGCCGGAGCTGCTGGCGCCAGCGACATGGTCGGAGCGAGAGGAAGACGAGAGTGCGCGGGTTGGGCAGACAATGGAGCGTGGACGCAGCGCACGGGTAGCGGCGGTGCGGGACGACGAAGCGCCTGCAGAGAGGCCAACGTATCTTGCAGCAGCCGACATGATGATGAGAATGATGATCGTGAAGGCTCGTATCGGAAAGGCAGCAGTAACAGGAAGAAAGCAAGACCGATGCGCCGTTCGGACTCGGAAGATGCAGGATAGGTGGAGAAGGCCAAAGCTTCAAAGCTCGACTGCGCCTTGCTTGCCTGGCTGTGACTTATCGGCCGTGAGCTGCTTCTCTGGCTGATCACAGTTGGTCGGGCGATTCGCGCTGCTGCTGCTGCCAAAGTTGGATTTGCATGCGATCCGATTTTCGTCGTCTGTGGCCCGCACTGACAACGCTCTGGGTGCGGGTCAAGTGACCGCAGAGCAGCCGACGATGCGTTGGAGGGTTGGAGCGTCAGCGTTGGAGGAGGAGGATTCCTTCTCATCTGCAGAGTCTGGCAAGGCAGCTTGGATCGGGCGACCCGCAGCTTTGCATGGATGGGGCCGACTGGCTCACAGCCGGCTCGTCTCACCGCTCTCTCTCTCTCTCTCTC
>AWNI01000039.1:195105-205360 GCA_000517465.1 Moesziomyces aphidis
CCCCGCCGGTCCCAAGACTGGTAAGTCGACGCCTTTGCCTCTGTTCACCTTTGTACTTTTTTCTTTGATCTGACCTTTTGGTGTTGGTGGATAGTGTTCTTCTGGGCGCCTTTGATGAAGTGGTGTCTCGTGGCGGCTGGATTGAAGGATCTCTCGCGACCGGCGGACAAGATCTCGGTGCCGCAGAACGTCGCGCTTGCAGCAACGGGCATGATCTGGGTGCGCTACTCGCTCGTCATCACCCCCGTCAACTACTCGCTCGCCGCAGTCAACTTCTTCGTAGGCTGTTCCGGTCTCGCTCAGCTCTACCGCGTCTGGGACTTCCGCAGGCAACATCCCGTCCAGGCAGCTATCACCGATAAGACCAACCAGGCCGCCAACAAGGTCTCGAAAGAATCGCTGCCCCTCACCTCCAAGTAAACGTCTTGGTCCAGCCTTCACTGCGCATTGTAACATAAACCTCTTGCCGCTCTCGAGAATTCCGCATGCTTTCCTCAAAAACCTCTTCCACCGGCAGTGTACATCGGGCGCTGCGCAAGGACAAGGTGGTTGCGTTGGGTCTAGCAGGGACGCGCGGGGTCTACATGTTGGTGGTGGGCAGTCCGGCTTGAACGGTGACATCTTCCACAGGCGGCACACCTGTGGAGCCCAGCACATGTTCCACGCCGCCAGGCACATTTCGCAGGGCCTCCTGCTCCTCTAAGGACCGTGTGAGCATGAATCCCGCATATCCTATCGCCACACCAAGGCCAAATCCGTCAGTCCGCAGGGCTCCATTGTTCGATACTACGCGTGTACAACTTACCGAGGGAATTGATCGAGAGGCTACCGATCTTGCCGTCCGAGTCGGTCTTGCTGGGGAGTTGGTCGTACTCCTCGTGCGCGCGCGGGATGAGGTGCATCGCCCGCCGCGTGATCAGCACGTTAAACGCCGGCCTACCCGTGGCTGCCTCTGGCGGGCCAAACATGCGTGCGCGGAACAGCGCATCGAGCAAGCCCATGAACTTGTTGCCGATATACTGCTCCATCTCCGCTTCGCTCGTACGGGCTGCAGAGGACGGGCTTAGCAACGCCACAAAGTGCTGCCACGGCAGAGGCAGCGCATGCACCGCGTCGTGTTCCTTTCCGTCGCGCTCGATACGGTCCAGCAGGGCCTCGACGGGTACCTTGTGTTGTGCGTCGATGATACGGTCCTGTTCATCCTGCGTGATGCGGCCCTTTTCCACAGCCTCTTGCGAGGTAGTATCGAGCGGGGGGCACTGGACGAACTGCAGGTGGCGGTGCGGTTGGCTTGCACCCGCCGTGGCACCGCAGTTGTAGAACGCAAGCAGCTCCGTTTCGCCTGACCTGTGCGCAGCCACGATCCTGTACGCAAGCGACAGCGTGGCCGGAGAAGGTGGCAGATCCTGAGACGCCCACTCGCGCGTCACCATGAGAAAGTGCTGCGGCACCACGCAGAACTTGTTCAGCAGCATCACATGCTCGCCCACATCCTTCACGTGCAGGTTGGGCACGTACGGCGGCGCGAACACGTCGCTCTTGTTCTGCTCCGGCTTGCTCTCCGACTTGCTCTCCGAAGCGCCTTTGTTGTCCGAAGGCTTCTTGAGCAGCGCAGGAACCGTACGGATCTGCCACGCCACCCCGGACGCCTCCGACTCCTGCAGGCTGATCTTGTCCGAGGGATAGAAGAAGGCATCGCCCGCAGAGATCGCCACGTCGAACTTCTTGCGCACCGACGCGGCGAGCGTCTTGAGCTCCGAGTCCGCCACGGTGCCGGCCGACGACATGGTGCGGAAGAACGAGCCGGTGCGAGGCGTGGAGGTTGCGAGCGATGAGATGCACAATGCAGGGGAAAGAGCAGATCTAGAGGGTAGCAAGGAAGCGATCGAGCGCAAGGTGCGTCTGCTCATGTATCAACGACAGCTTCGAGGTGGTGTAGACAGTCTGAACGGTGCGAGTGAGGAGGACGACGAGAAGCAGGGCTTCGCTTTCGTCACGCCAGACCAACACTCGGAAAAAAATCCCTCCACATGTTAGGTCCGCAAGCCGCCTCCTCCTCGTCACCACGCATGCCCATCCTCCTTCACTCTTCAGCATGCACGGCTCGCACACAGAGGCGTTCACATGACTTCCGAGACACTCTACACCTGTATGCGATTGATTTATGTGCTGCTACCACGCGTAGAACGACATCGACTGTGCCGACGGCTGTCGCTGCTGCCTCACGAGCTCGGCGCGCCTAGCCTCGTGTGGATAGCTGTCGGCCTCCGCCACCTCGACCTCGACACCCCTACTTGCACGCACCAGCTCCACCGTCTCATCCCTCGATCCAAAACCTTGCTCCTCTGCGCCTCTGTTTCCCGGCTGGGGTACTGGCGATTTGGACCCGATCCAGCCCTGCGCCGGCAACAGATCGAGCGTCTGCCTATGCCTCGGCCCCTCCACTGGCGGGGCATCTCTCAGCTCCTGGAATCCTGGTGAGGTAGGCGACGATGCAGGCGAGCAGCCAAAGAGCCGCTCGAAGCGGTCCTGTGCTGTTTCGGCGACCGGATCGGCACGGCAGGGCTGCGAGGACTCGGCTGTGGACCGGGCGATGAGGAACGAGAGCCACGAACTGCGCTCCCTCGGCGTCGGCGTGTCAATCGCATCCCGGTGGTAGGGAGGCGAAGCAGCGTCTTGTGCCGAAATCGGGCTGTTGGCGAAGCGCGGAGAGGAGGACTGCACAGCCGTGCTGAGCGAGTGGTGGATCTGGAACGGATACGAGATGCTGTCCTTGGCGATGTGGCCGCGTCCAGCCATGCGGGCAGAGTCGACGATCGAGCCGCCACGCACACTTCTGCCGGCGTCAGCAACGACGGCAACTTGCATCTGCTGGCCTTCATCCGAGGCCGTACGATTGGAGCGCTGCGATCTCGTGGGGAAGCGCAACCATCCTGGCCCCGTAGATGTGGGGCCGCGAGGCTTTTCTGCATCTCCGCCCGCCGCATCGCCCTCTCCTTTCTGGACATGCCAGCCATCTGCAATCGTCGCATACACAACCACCAGAATCCCACCCACAGCCACGACCACCCACACGGCAGTAAGCACCGCAAAGAGCACCTTTTCCTGCTCGAGATGGTGCAGATACTTGCCGACCACCTGACCTGCCAACCCACTGCCGTCCGTACCATCCCCCACCAACGCCGACCTGATCGGATGCAGCACTACATCCTTCTGCAGCGCCGACGGCACAAACACATCGTCCGGCACAAGGCTGAACTCGACGTGTGCATTGTTGTGGATCCACGTGAGCGCCTTTTCGATCCCAGCCACCTTTTGTCCCAGAATGCACTGGACGAACGTCTGGAGGGGTGCGTTGAACGGCGTGCCTCCGAACGTGGTGGTGAGCGTGTCGGTGATGCCGTCGACGAACTGGTTGAGCGTGGCGTTCATGGTGAGCGTGGTGGTGTCGACCCAGCGGAAGACGTGCGTGTTGAGCTCGTCCGACACCTCGGTGATGAGCGCGTTGGCGGTGGTGGCAAAGGCGACCGAGGCGTTGCGCGCGGATGACTCGACGAGACCGAGCACTTGGGACGAGAGGTGCGTGAGCGTGTCGTCGAGCTCGGAGGTGTAGCGGTGCGTGATGCGACGGATGAGCAGTGTTTGCACCCACACGCAGAGTAGACCGAGCAGGCCCGTGAAGAGACAGGCGAGCGCTGCTGGGTGCGAGAGCAGCGCACCGAGCCACAACAGTCGGTCTTGCGCCCAGCGAGAACGCACACCGAGACGTCGACTTGCGCCCGAGATGAGAGAGTGCGCCAGTGGACTGCGCGAGATCGAGACTAGCCTTCTGACGTCGTCCTCTCCCAACTCTTTCCCGCTCGATTGGCGGTCGTCCTTCTCGGTGTAAGAGTGCTGCTGCTGCGTGTGCCACAGTGCGGTGGTCCTCTTGATTCCCTGCTGCTCCTTGTGCCACGCACACCACTCGCGCGCCGCCGACACGAGCACCACCGCCAGCGCCACGACCGCCAGCATCGCCATGGCCCACCTTGCTGCCACCGCCAGCTCGTGTCCTAACCTATCGATCGGCGAAGTGTCGATCTTCTGACAGAACGACAGGTTCTGCATCTGCGGCACGGGCAGCATCGTGTGATTGAAGCTAAACCCAGCAATGGTGGCATTGACGTCCTTGCGCATCTGCTCAAACGGCGTCTGGATGAGCTGGTTCATCGTCTGCCTCAGCTGCTGCAGCGTCGGCAGCGTCTCGTTGAGCTTCGCCAGTCCGTCCTGGATCTCGTGTGGGAGCTCTACGTTCTGCAGTGCTGCCAGACTGGGCACAGCGATGGAGGGGGCGTTGAGGTGCTGGCCAAACACGCCGACAACATCGTTGATCCCCTGCACCGCTGTGGCGAGCACCGCGTTGACGCCTTGTACCGACTCCTGGATGGCTGCGCGTATGCCCTGAGCTGCGGCATTGACGGCTTGCGAGATGAGCTGGACAGCGCTGATGAGCACCGCAAGAGCCCCGCGCACAAGAAGCTCCATGAAGCACAGCAGCAAGGAGCGGTACGAGTTGACCATGTACGCCAGCGTCTTTTCGATTGCGGTGAGCGATAGATCGAACACGCGCGCGGCGCCGTGCACCGTAGCTTCGATCGACTGTGCGATTTGGGCGTTGACGGTTGCGGCAGTGAGGGAAGGGAGCGAGGCGGCGAGAGAGGCGCGGTCTTCGACTGCATCGCACGCTGCGAGCAGCTTGGTCTTGGTAGACGCCACCGAGTTGGTCACGTCCGAGGCGGACATGAGCACGCGTGCTCCCACAAAGAGCACAGCAATCATTGCCACCGATATGGGAGATAGGATGAGGCGCGCACGCAGCCCAAGCCAGGGCTCAAGTGTAGGTGAGCGCTCGCGCATATCGCGAGCAGAGCCAGTCTGATGGTCGTGTAGGGTCGATGCGGATGGGTGGTCGTGGTACGACGGCGGTACGTCTGTGTGGTGCCTTTCTGGCGGATAGGACATGGCTGCCGACGTTCAGGTACAGTGCACTGTAGATGATGGTACCGTCGAATGGCAGCCTTTAAGCTTGGCCCTAACGAGGACTGAGTGGTGTGCAGCAGCGCCCTGGGCAGGCGCGCCTGGCCACCGCTCGTGGGAGCGCGAGGCATAACGAGGGCAACGACGACAAAGGGACGCACGATTGAGCATGGTCGAGTCCCTTTGTGCCTGGCGGCGCCGCTTTCAGTGTTGGACAGGTCCATGTCGGCTCCTTTGTCTCGCGCTGGTCTTGGGCACAAAGGGAATACGCCGTTGTCGCCGCTGCACGCTTATGAGCCGCGGCAAGCTTGATCCTGGACCCACCCGGTCCCCACCCTAGTCTCCGGCTTACTGCAACCAGCTTTTACGTACGTTGCAACGAAAACCGTCTCTCGAGAGGGCAGCAGCTTCACTTATGTCGGCAGCTGTTGTTGGCGGTATGGAAAGAGAGCGGAGTTGGACGCTGGACCCTGCATATTCATGGTTGCGCGTGCAGCCGCCTCTCCCACTCTTGGCCATCAACCCATCGTGCCTATTCCGCGATGTGACCTCATGCTACGATGCTACGATGGCGAGTCTTTTCTTTCGGCACGGGCATTGAGCACAGCGTGTGCGTGTGTCTGCACACGATTGCCTTGCACCGGCCCGTGAACATGATTGTCCAGCCTGCACCCGCGCCTCTAGAGCTTGGTTGAGGCTCACCTCTCGCGCATCCCTTGCTCCTTTCTGCTCGATGCTCGACGTTCTTCCTCTCGCACTCGCAAGTGTAGCTTGCTGTGTGCGATGCTTGGTGGCTGCGCTTCTGGCTGCCCTCGTTGCCGAGTGTGCGTCGAGGCTTCCACAAATGCCGGCAGCGGTGCGAGCAAAAGACGCACTCGCGTAGCACACTCGTTCCAGCGGACGTAGTGAGCAGTGTGACGACCGCAGCACACGTGTTCCCAGCCGGAGCGTAGCCAGCTTGCTAGCTGCACTTGACGTCGAGGCGGAGCTACGGCTAGTCCAGCTCATCGTCCCGAGCGGTGGCAAGTCGAGTTGAGCGTGGGCCTGCAGGGGCTCGTGCACGGCTGGCGTACATGAGTCCGAATGTGCCACCGTGCAGCAGTGTGCATCTGTGCGCCTACGCCATGCAGCATTGTTGGTCGTGACAAAGACAGACGCAACAGTACAGCCGTGTGTTGTTGGAGGTGTTGAAGACCTCCTTTCTCGCGCGACGTGGAGACCAACACTTTTTTCCTCGCCAAACCAAAATCGGCTTCCTTCCACCACACCATCTCTCACCACACCGTTGCCAGAACGGAAAGGGGGTTTGGAGCAATGTCGTCTGCACTCCGCTTCGTCGTGCACGGTCTGCTGGCCACGCTGGTCTACACTGCATACCGCTTCTACACACCCAGCACGGGCACCACGCTCGACCACGCCTCTTCCGGCTCACTTGGTGCGGGGGTGGCACTTTCCGACGGTCGTCAGTCGATCCACCGTCGCACGGTCGCAGTTGCCGATCTGCACGGCGACCTGCAACATGCACTCAACGTCCTCTCCATGGCATCTCTTATTTCGGGCTCTGGGGATTCGATCGCCTGGACGGGCGGACACGATGTGCTCGTCTCCACAGGGGATATAGTCGATCGCGGGGATGATACAATCGCCCTCTACCGGCTCTTCCAGACTCTGCGCGCACAGGCCACCCGCGCGGGGGGCAAGGTGGTGAACCTGCTGGGTAATCACGAGTTTATGAACGCGCTCGGCGACTGGCGCTACGTTACGCAGGGGGATGTCAAGTCGTTCGGAGGCGTGCAACCACGTCGTGACGCCATGTCGGATCGCGGTTGGATCGGTAAAGACTGGTTGGACCACTACAACGTCACTGCGGTCGTTCCTCTGCTGCCACCCGACCACCCCGCATTGCCCAAAGGCTATACACCGCCGTCAGCGAGCTTTGTACATGGAGGTATCACCCCCACCTACGCCGCACGCGGAGTCGACACGATCAACACCATCGGCAAATCCCTCCTGCACAAGGCGCTGTCCAACCCCTCGCCTTCATGGCTTCCTCCAGACGTCTCGGACGAAGAACGAGAGCTGTGGTCCGAAAACGGTCCGCTTTGGTACCGCGGTTACGCCACCAATCCCCCCAACCAGGCCTGTCCAGATGCCAACGCAGCACGCGCCAGTCTGGGCGTAGCACACCTCGTCATGGGCCACACGCCGCATTTCGACGGCTTCGTAACAAGGTGCAACTCCTCCCTCCTCCTCATCGACACCGGCATCTCCCGTGCCTACGGCGGCGAACAATCCGCCCTCATCATAGATACCCACCTCCAACCCACCCCCAACCTCCCCAACCAGTGGTCCGAGCTGCAAACCCTCACCGCTCTCTACAAAGGTCGCTTGCCCAAAATCCTCGTCTCCTCCCAACGCCACATCCACCTCCAATAGCACACGCCTCTCCAACAGCACGCAACATCGAGGCGGCAACAACGGTGACATTGATAAAAGAGCGACGTGAGAGTTGGACTTGAACGAACGTAGAGGTGTGTCAAAGAAAGAACGTGTGTGTGTGTGGAACGAACCCCCGAATAGCAAAAGAGAATGTCACAGCCCCGCCACACGATGGGCGGCTGGTGGATAAAGGATCGTGGTGGCGAATTATTAAACGCCGGCAGAACGCTAACGCAGCTCCTGCCTTCTAACTGGAAGAAAAGGGATGTACGTGTCCACTACGTGGACGGGTATAGCCCTCTGTCTCAGCCCAGCGCGACTCGCGCCGGCGGACAAAGGTTCTCGATTCGCAAGTTAAGACCGGTGCGACGCCGGCTCAAAGAACGTGGTGAAGCGCTTGATCTTCTTGAGCCGCGCCTGGTGCTTGGTCTCCTCGCTTCCCGACAGGCTGGGCGACGCCGCCGAGCGCCGGTTCAGCTGCGTGTTGGACGACGCCGACAGCGCCGACGCCCTTCCTCCGCTCGCCGCCAGCTTCTCGGCCACCTGCTCGACCGGCGTATCGCGCGCATCGCCCTGCTCGGCCTGCGCGATCGTGTTGGCGCTGCTCGCCGCCGTCAGCTCGCCGCGCGACGCCCTGGACCGCATCGACGCGCCGCCGTGGCCCTCGCGCCGCTTGCCCAGCCGGTTGAACGGCCGGCTCGACGTCGACGAGTGGCTGCCCGACGCCGGGATGCGCGACGTGTCCTGTCGGCGCAGCAGCCGGTACGTGTCCACCACGCCGCGCGCAAACAGATTCGTGCCCTTGCCGCCGTTGAGCTCCGACTTGAGCTCGCCGTCCGGACCCGAGAGCTCGACCATATCCCAGTCGTCGTCCTCGTGGTCGCTCTCGCGGATCACGCCGTGGCTCGGTCGCCCCACCGCCGACGGAGCCACCTTGCGCGGCGCGCCCGTGCGGCTGGCGTACGAACTTGCCGGCGAGCTCTGCACCTGGCTCGCCGAATGGTCGCTGTGCGAGTCGGATGCCGTCGTCGTCGCCTCGCGGCTGTGTGCCGTCGCTCCAGCCACCGACGCCGCCTCCATGCTCGCCTCGTGCTCCAACTGAGCCAGCACGGCCGCGGCGGTGCGCACATCCGAGTCGTCCTCTTCCTCCTCGGCGATGGCGACGTCGGCGATCGAAGACTGCACCGCCTCGGACGCTGCCGACTTGCGCACCTCGCCCATAGCCGCCTGGTGATTCACAGCCGTCGTAGCCGCAGGTGCAGCCAGCGCCGTGGGAGCGATCGAGGCGGCGTCCACGCTCGAGGCGGCCGTCGCTGACGACATCTTGGTGCTTCGCTTTGTAGGTGAGCTTGGGGCAGCACCCGCTTCGGACGGTTCCTCTGGCTGATCAGCCGACACGAGCGAGCTGATCGACTCCGAGTCCTTGCGGCCGCGGAACGAGTAGCCGTCAAAGAGGTTGCTGTGCTCCGACGCCTCGCGGTCGTCCATGCTCTGATCCGGCGTGGCTTCAAGACCGGCGTCAGTCGCACCAAAGGCCCCATCGACGGTCTCGTCCGCCTTGACGCCGTTGGCGTCTGCCTCGGCCTCGCCAGCGTTGGCGTCCAGGCTGGGATCCGTCTCGTGCGCCACGGTGGGCTGCATCTCGAGGAAGGTCTCGTCAAAGTTCTGCGTGTCGATCTCGTTGTCCGGGTCGATGGGCGGGATGTAGGGCGGGATGTATCGCTTGTGGAAGATGTGGTCCCACTCGATCATGGAAAAGTACGGATGCTTCTTGATCCGCGGCTCCTTCATGCGCAGCTGCGGGTTGCGCTGCAGCAGACCCCGCAGGATGCTCTTGGTATCCTGGTCCAGCACGCGGTCCTCGGGGAAGACGAGCGGATCGCGCAGCACCTTTGCGTACATGTCGGCGTGCGTCTCTGCCCAGAAGGGGGTGATTCCGGTGAGCATCTCGTAGAGCATGGTGCCGAAGCTCCACCAGTCGACTTCGTACGAGTACGGCTGGCCCTGGAGCACCTCGGGCGCGAGGTACTCGGCGGTGCCGCAAAAGGTGGTGGTGGTCTGGCGCTCGTCGAGCCAGCGAGTGGACGACGACCGGGAGGGGGCTTCGGATGCGTCGTCCGAGGCGGACATCCAGTGTGCGGATCTGGACTTGGGCACGCTGGCGCTGGAATGCGAACGGCCGGGCGAGGTGGGCGGAGGCGTGACGCTGCCGATGGAGCGACTGCGGCTGCTGAACTCCTTGGAGAGGCCAAAGTCGGAGAGCACAATGTGGCCGTCGGCACCGATGAGAACGTTTTCGGGCTTGAGGTCGCGATAGATGACACCGGCCTTGTGCAGGCCTTCGACGCCCTCGACGATTTCGGCGGCGTAGAAGCGCGCACGGTCGCGGCCGAGACGGCCCCATCGGGAGAGCTGGGTGGCGAGATCGCCTCCCGGGTGGAAGTCCATGACGAGGTAGAGGTTGTTGCGGTCGTGGAAGGACCACCAGAGACGCACGACGAACGGGTCGAGCACGTCCTTGGCCATGCGCTTGAGGACGGACTGTTCGGTGAGTGTGTGCTGGAGCTCCTGGTGGGCGAGTACGTGGCGCTTGTGGATCGACTTCATGGCGTAGAGGCCGCGCGATGCCGAGTGGCGGACGAGGAGCACCTTGCCGGCACAACCCTTGCCGAGCACGCGGATCATCTCAAAGTCGTCGACGGTGACCTTGTTGGAGCCCTTGCGGCGATGGTGGGGGCGCTTCTTGAGCGATCGCGCCTCGCCGAGCTCGGTCTCGGTGTTGGCTTCCGAGTCGTCGGCG
>AWNI01000039.1:223671-239818 GCA_000517465.1 Moesziomyces aphidis
TGGTGGTGGTGGTGGTGGTGGTGGTGCGGAAGGAGGCGAGCGAGGTGCGCAATGCTTGTCGACAAGGCAGCATGGCGTGGTTCGCAAGCAAGGGAGGAGACGAGAGGTCGCAGCTGCCAAGTTGGGCGGGGGCTTGCAGATCGCCTGGTTGCGCGGCCCCACCGTGCCTCGGAAGGAGGAGGAGCGCACTGTCCAGCTGCCGGCATCCAAAGCCTTTGTCTTTTCTGGCGACTTTTTTTTTTCTGGCTTTCCAACAGCTTCCCTGCGCAAGAAGAAGAGCGCGGCGACCTTTTCGGTAATGCTGCTGCCGGCTCAATGCGCTCCGAGCTGAGACGGCAGTGGACCAACGCACCAACGCACCAACGCACCAAACGCACCAAACGCACCAATGGTCGACTCGTTACTTTTGCCAGCCGTGAAGATCCCTCAACCGGCGGCGGCGCACCCTCCTCCGACCCTGGCCCTCGCCACGCGGTCGCCCTGCTGCCAATCACGGGTCCTGCTCAAGACTGCGCAAGACTGCACACGTTTGACCGCCATGCCCACCACATCCGAAGCGCTGACTCGGGCGGAAGTTCGGCGTCTACACCGGGGCTCGGCCCTACTAGCATCCACACTGTACACACACTTCACGCAGCCGGCAGATTCGCTTTCGACGGTATTGTTCTCATGGACGCCATCGTGAGGACGGAGGCAGGATCGATGTATCTGGCGAGATGATGCCGTCGAGGACGCGGTCGCGCTCGTCGGCGGGAACGCGCTCGGATGGTGGTAGAACCTGTTCACGCAGCGCCAGCGCCACCGTGACGGGTCCTTGTCTTCCCTTATGAGCGGCCCACTCATCGGCGCGGGCGAGGTAGCGGTCGTAGTAGCCCTTGCCATGACCAAGCCGACCTCCCAGCTCGTCGAATGCGACTCCGGGAGCAAGGATGAGGTCGAGACCGTCTCCTCCCGATGCTTCGTCCAGAGCTGTAGTCGCACAGGTACGCATGGCTTGGTGTCAGTGCATCCGACAGCCGGACAAATAGTACAGAGCGCGGCGACTTACCTTGTTCGCGCATGGTGCCGTCTTCGTACGTGAGTGGCGGCTCGCGGATGCCCCATCGGTTGGCGGCCATCGACTCGTACTCGGCCACGTCACGCAGGCGCAGCATGATCATGTCCGTGGCGAACTCGGTTTTGGCCGGTGCGGGCGCCTCGGGCACCGTCGGTCCGCTCGCGACAGCCGGTGCAGCGGGCGATGCGAACAGCGGCACGTAGAGGCGCTTGCCGTCTTTGAGGATGGACCTGCAGATGTGGTTCGTCACCACCTCGCCGACGTTCATGTGGATGTAGACGCTGATGGCGCGCGCCTGCGCGTACGTCTGCGAGCGCAGCACCTGCTCGGCGACCTTGCGCGACTGCGAAGCGATCTCGTCGGCGCGCATGAGAGACAGCTTCTGAGCCATCGACTTGCGCAGCTGCCGCTTGGCCGCGCGCAGGGCCGTCGCTGGGTTGGACGCCATCGTATCGTCAAACCTCTCCGACGTGTGTGGGTTGGTCGGGAGAAAGTGGGGTCGCCGAGCCGGCTAAAGCCCACTTTTTTCGGATTCAGGGTTCAACGCACCTTTCTTCCAGCGTGCGCCCGATCCGGACGCAATCGAGTCAAGAGCAAGCCTTGTTTCCCGATTCCGGGCCTTCGACGCTTCGGTGCCGAGTCGGACGGATGCGAATTTTTTAGGCTTTTTCGCTGCTGGTGAAGGGCTCTCAAGCCCACCTCTCCGTCCAAAGAAGGAAGGCCTCCTTAACGAGTCAAAGGCAGCCGAGGGCGTGCGTCGGTGGTTGCAGGAAAAAAAAGTGGGGACGCTGCCATTTCCCACACTCGAAGATGGCAGCGAGCCGACCCGCACGGAAGGATTTCATATGTGGTTGCTGCTGCAGTCGGGCTGGAGCATGCTAACTTGACCTCGGACTCTGGCGAGCAGCTGCTTCACCTTCCGCCGTCACCGACCACCTGTCCACGTCTCGTTTCGGCGCTGGCGCTTTCTTCTCCTCCTCTTCTTCTGTTACAGCCACTACCGCAACGCCCGCTCGCCTTCTCAGCATGCCCGGCGTCAACTCGATCAAGCTGCTCACGGGCAACAGCCACCCGGAGCTGGCGCAGCTCGTGGCCGACCGTCTGGGCATCCCGCTCACGCCGTGCGTGTGCAAGAAGTTTGCGGACCAGTCGATCGACGTGCGCATCGGCAGCTCGGTGCGTGACGAGGACGTCTACGTGCTCCAGACGGGCAACTCGCCGTACACCGACCCCAACGACTCGCTCATGGAGCTGCTCATCATCCTCTCGGCGTGCAAGACCGCATCGGCACGCCGCATCACCGCCGTTATCCCGTCGTTCCCCTACTCGCGCCACGACAAGAAGGACAAGAGCCGCGCTCCCATCACCGCCAAGCTCGTCGCCAACATGCTGACCGTCGCAGGCGCCGACCACGTCATCACCATGGACCTCCACGCGAGCCAGATCCAGGGCTTCTTTGACATCCCCGTCGACAACCTCACCTCGGAACCGAGCGTCGCGCGCTGGATCCGCACCAAGGTCGACAACTGGCGCGACGCCATCATCGTCAGTCCGGACGCTGGTGGTGCCAAGCGCGCCACTGCACTGGCGGACTCGCTCGGTGTCGACTTTGCGCTCATCAACCGCAACCGTCGTCGCGAGCAGCACAAGCGCCAGCGTGCGGCGCAGAAGACGCTGGGCCTGTCGAGTCGATCGTCGTTCGACGACCTGCGTTCGGGCGTGAGCACGCCCATGTCCAACTCGTACCTGCTCGACGGCACAGGTCTCAACAACGCCAACGCCGCGGTGGGGGCGGCGACGGACAAGCTCAACGCACTGAGCGTGTCGGCGGAATCGCAGGGCTCGGCCATCTCCTCGTCGCACTCGTCCAAGCACGTGTACAGCGATGTGGCCAACGGCATCAAGTGCGCCGAGACGGGCGAGTGGATCATGACCGACGAGCAGGGTCACCGCGTCCGCAGCGGGCGCTCCAAGAAGAACCTCGCCGAATCCGGAACCGAGAACGACGACGATTCAGAGGACGACGAGAATACGTCGCGCATGGAGATCCTCGTCGGCGACGTCAAGGGCAAAGTGGCGATTCTTGTCGACGACATGGTGGACACCGGCCGTACGCTCGCGCTGGCGGCCAAGACGCTCGAGGCAGCAGGTGCCGACAAGGTGTACGCCATCATCACGCACGGCCTCCTGAGCGGCCAGTCGATCGAACTCGTCAAGAAGCTCAGTCTCGAAAGGCTCGTGGTCACCAACACCATCCCCAACACCGAAAAGGCCGCGGCGAGCAACGGCAAGCTCGAAATCATGGACGTCTCAGCCGTGATTGGCGAGACCATCCGTCGCTCGCACCACGGCGAATCCATCTCGCAACTCTTCCGCCAAGACGCCGAGATCATGTTCTAGACTGGCCCCTCCTCCCCTCATCTGACTCGCTGTTCGAATCGCCAACTAGTTGAAATCCGCATTCTGTATATCCCCCTCGTGCCCCTCGCATCTTGCTTCTCGCCCGGGTGAATGTGCGAATAGGATGAAAAGATGCCATTGCGAAAAATGAGAGACGTAGCCAACGCGATTCCCGGGTCACGATAAACACTCAACTCTACCAGCACAGCTGGACTAGCGCATGATCTCGTTGTAGATCAGACGCTTGAGTTCGGAGCGCGACAGCTGTTCCTTGCAATAGTCAAAGTCGAAGAAGCTTGGGTCCAAAGGTTCTGCTGTAGGTTCGTCTTCCGGATCGTGATAAGGTTCGAGATAGGGATGCGCCAGTGCCTCCTCGACAGTGATCCTCTTGCGCGGGCTGAAAGTGAGGCATCGCTCCATCAGATCCACCGCCAGCGGGTTGGCGTTGGGGAACATTTGTGAAAAGTTGCGCTTCTTGCGGAAGGGAAGTGCACGGATGTAGTCGCGCGAGCGCGTGGATGTGATCGCATAGAAGTCGTCGAGCGAAGGTGTACCGAGGATCTCGAGTGTGAGCGACAGCTGATGGTGGTAGTCGCGTCCCGGGAACAGCGGCTTGCCCGAAAGCATCTCGGCGAGAATGCATCCGACCGACCAAACGTCGATGGCCTTGGTGTACTCCTTGAAGGTGAGCATGATCTCTGGTGCGCGGTACCACCTCGTTGCGACGTACTCGGTCATGAAGCCCGTTCCCTCTGCTTCAGGCTGGTTGGCCGAGCGAGCCAAGCCAAAGTCGCAGATCTTGAGATCGCAGTTGGCATTGAGCAGCAAGTTGGACGGCTTGAGGTCGCGGTGAAGCACCTGTGCCGAATGGAGCGCCTTGAGTCCGCGCAGGGTCTGGTAGATAAAGTACTGGCAGTGGTCGTCCGAGAGCTCCTGGGTGCGAATGACACGGTGCATGTCGGTCTCCATGAGTTCCTGGATGAGGTACACCTCGGAGAAGGAGTCGTAGTCGTCGGGCTTGACAATGTCGAGGATCGAGATGATGTTTTCGTGGTTAAAGTGGCGCAGCAGCTTGATCTCGCGCAGCGTGCGCAGGCAGAACATCGAGTGGTCGAACGGCGTGATCTTCTTGATGGCGACGCGCGAGCTCGACGGCACATGGATCGCCGAGCACACCACGCCGTACGCGCCCTCGCCCACCACATCCACAATCTTGTACGTCTCGCCCACCTTGAACGACGCCGACTGGTTCGACTGCTGTCCGTGCGCCATCGTGGTCGTCTCGGGATGTGTGTGCTGGCTGTTCAGTGAGGGTAGAGTGAGCTTTGCCTGCGATGGTGCGATGGCGCTTCCTGTCTAGGACTGGCACTGCTTTCCGTCCGTTGGAGTGGTATACTGGGGTATTGACCAAGCGGATGCTCGTGTTTGACGACTGGATGGTGGTGCGGATGACGGCCAGGGAGACGGTGGTGGTGACAGGGTGAGCAAGGCTCGACGACGCCTTTTGAGTGGTTGCAATCCCAGGGCCGGGCCAAGACGACGAGAGGAGGCTTCTGCTGCAAGTGACGCGCGCAGCACGCGGAGTTGGAAGGATACAAAAGCCTCTCTCTCTCTCTCGAGAAAGAGGGTGGGGTTGTGCGTGCTTGTGAGACAGGGCGGCTCGTGCCTGCCTGCCTGCGCTGGCGAGGGTCGAGCGGTCCAGCGGTCCAGCAGGGCTACTTCCGGTCTCTTTTCGAGCCGCACGCAACACGCGCACACGCATCTGATGCATGCGTTTGTCGATCCGCATTCTTTTTTGGCAGTGCAGCAGCAGCAGCAGCACAATTTAGAGCTAAGATGCGTTGGTCCGTCCGCCGATTTTCCAAAACCGGCCAAACGCGCCTGCCCGCGTCTCCGAATTTCTGAGGCGAGAAAAAGCTCCGCTCGCCCAGCTGGCTGACTGGCACGAGCTGGTTCCGGTGCCACAGTCCATGGCCGAGGCTGGCTTCGCTCGCTTCGGCCGCGTCTGACAGGCCCGCAGCAGCCGAAACAAAGGCCTTCTCAGCATGCACAGCTCCTTTGTGTCGGTCCGAATGGCCCTGAGAACAATCTCCGGCTCAGACCTCACCGTCAGCACAACAGTCGGCTTACTTGGCACACCGAACTCGTCTGACCCGGGAGGTTGGTCTTCCGGGATTGGTGGCGCTGGGCGGTTGGGTGAAACCCCGCTGGGTGCGCCCCTCTCCGTCCTCGTGGGAGACGCCGCCTCGAACACCGCGACACCGCTTGCGGGCCGGCGTGCAGACATTGCTCGTCTCCTTCCTAAAGTCGTCGTGAGGTCTATACTTCTTCTCCGAGTTCATGCCTCTCATGCGCTTGCACTCGTCCGTGCCACACGCTCCGTCCTTACAACTGCATCTCTTTCATTTCGTTATGAGATGTTCGACGGTCGTTGCCAGCGACACTTTACTTGCCGAGCATGCCAGCCAGAGCGCCGAGACCACCCGAGTTGCCGCCGCCAATGAGGCCAGCAAGCATGGCGGGGTTCTTCATGGCGAGGCCCATGGCCATCTGTGCTGCCTGGTTCACGGCATCCTGCTTGTTGCCCTGCGCCTGGCCCTCGCCGTCCTTCTTGTCGTACAGGTCGGCAGCGTGGCTCATGGCAGCGCTCACCAGCTTCTGCTGGAAACCACCACCGCTGTTGTTGTTGTTGCCGCCACCGCCGAGTACAGACTTGATGGCAGACAGACTGTTGCAGCCCAAGCCCAGCAAAAGGTTGCAAGCAGATGTCAGCATATCGAACAAAATCAGCACGAGCTGGAAATCCACTTACACGGCGGCGTTGCCGATCTGACCGGCCGAGTTCGAGCCAGGGTTGTTGTTGACGTCCTCGTGGTCCTGCATCAGCCTCTGCTCGTCCACGTTGTGGTTGCCGCCCTGGTTCTGCAGGAACGAAGCTGCCTGCGAGAACAGCGAGCTGTCGTGGTTGCCCGAGCTAAAGTTCTGCGCAAGACCGGCGAGCTGGCCGACGTCGAAGCCGCCGTTGCCGCCCTGGTGCTGCTGCTGCTGGTTGTTGTTGTTGTCGCCCTGCTGCTGGTTCTGGTTGTTGTTGTTGTTGTTCAGGAAGCCCTGGGCCATGTTGCCGAGCTGGTTGAGGTCGAAGCCAGACATTTTTGAGAGTATCGATGTGAGGGAGGCGAGTCTAGTTTGTGGAAAGAGTCGTGGGGGCGATAAGCACGCTATGACAGACGGCATGATCTTCTTATACTTCTTGCCGTTCGACCTTCGACGCCCGGCCAAGCAACGCTGGGGCCAACACCTGCTGCCGAAAGAGCAACACCACAGCCCAAGTGAGACAGAGCCAGAGATGTGTGACGTCTGTCGGGCTGTCTGCCTGTCGGCACGCCTCTCTGCTTGCGTCGGGTGCTGACGCTCGCTTGCGAGAAATAGAGCCTCGAGCCTCGGAAGGCGCTCTGCAGCTTGGCTCTTCCTGCCTGTCTGCATGTCTGTATGCGCGCGCACGGCCCCACTCGCCACTTGCCTCTCGCCATTCGCCAACAGGTTTCTTCTCGCCCACTCAAGACGCGGCTGACGCTCAGCTTGCAGCCTAATTTTCGCCGGCATATCGCGTTGCAGTCGGCCGAGCCGAACACAAACCAATCGCCCCCTTGCTGCCCTGACACGCAGCTCATGTGGTCTAGGTCCAGGCATACCTGCACGCTCCATCCCGCGCCTCGACCGACCCGACCGAGTTGTGCGCCTCGCCGCTCGCTGGCATGCCTTCAACCTCGGGGAGCGAATAAAATTGAAACACTCACGAATGAAACTATCGATCTCACATTGCTTTTCGGAGCAAAATTGACGCGTCGGGCGCGCCGCTCCCACCTCTCAAAAAAGTGTTGATCTGCAGTCAGGAGGGCAGATACTACGCTCGCCTGCGAACCTCCACCAACCAAGCGCGAAGCTGCCATCGTCCAGGCTCACCAGCGACGAGTGGCTCGAGATGGCGCCTGTCGCAGGGCCCTCCCGAGGCGGCATAGCCAACGTCGGCACATCGAGGAGCGCTACGACCCGATCAACGTCTGGCCGCGCCAAGACGAACAAGCGCGTCGAGCAGGAGCGCATCCTAGACCGCCTTCTCCAAGCCTTCTTGTCCGAACGTACGCAAGACCCGACTCGAAAGGCAGCTCAAAAAGCCAAAGCCGTCCACACCATCGATAAGGATTCATGGTCACCCGCCGACGCCGACGAGATCGCCTCCGCCATCCAGGGACTCTCGCTCAAACACAGCATCCATCTCGACCATGAGCTCTCCCTTGCTCTCCGGAGGTGCCATGCAGAGCTCCTTGTCTCTTGCGACAGGTCCATGCATCTCGCCGACCAGGCTCGAGACTCGTACAAACGCCGCGGCCTCGACACTCGCCACATTCACGACCCTCTCATTCGACCGGACAACGTTTCGGATGCAGTGCGCTTGCTCTTGCTCCTCTCGAAACCGCCAGATGTCACCGCACGCACCGCTGCCAACCTCATGCTCAACGCAACCCATCCAGCTCGCGCACAGTACTTGACGCCCGAACAACGCAGGCAGGCTGAAAAGCGCGAGTGGCTCAGCATCCTCGTCGACGAGCCGCTTCAAGGCGATGCATGGATGGAGCATGACGACGAACACGACAATTCCGACCTCTCAGATTGGAGTCAAGGGGACGATGACGACCATGAGCGACGGAGGCGGCTGGAGCTCGAGTACGACAGCGACAAGGAGGACCGAAGGCGCAGAGCGCGACTCGCGGCCGCTTCCAGCGCCATGGAGCTCACACCTGCCACCACGGCCAAGATGCAACAGCGCGATCGCTGGACTGAGCAGCGCTCCTCGCGTGCGGATGCGCTTCACAAGCTCATAGTCGCAGACGTGCGGAATGGACCAAAAACATGGACCGAGGTCGACGCCGTTCGCGAAAGCCTTTCTGCCCTCATGGGCTGCTCGAGTGCCATGTATGTTTGCAGCGACGCTGGTCAGTACAGCCTGGCCGAAGGCCCATTCGCTCCCTCCAGCCTCTTCCTGGGCATTTCCGAGCAGATGCAAGACGTGGCCACGCTCGCCAGCACCTTCAACACCTTGCGTCATTTCGTCAACGCCACTGTCACGCAAAGTATCCACGCAGTCGATGCACTTACCCGTACGCCCGCCGTCGAAGCCTTTGCGGAGCAGCTACAAATACTGCTCGAACGCCTCTCCTTGCGCCTCTCGGAACTGGATGCAGATTTGGCATCGATATCTTCGTCCAAACCGCAGCCCCTTTGGCAAGCACGGTACTCGACAATGCTGCAGCTCGTCGGCCACGTACACCACGAGGCATCCTCACTCCTGCTCTTGTCCCGGCTGCTACACTCGATCGGGTTCATCGCTATCGACGATCGCAGCACTCATGCTGGCATCGGAGCCGGAATTTTGCGGAGCTCGAGCGATCGTGCGCTCATCGACGGTCTGCAAGCCTTGCTGGACTTTGTCCACCAACAAGACACGATGGCTGTGCCGGAGACGGTCGTGGCAGACCTGAGCAGGTGTCTGCTTGCGGCTTGCCGACCAGCATGGAGCTCGGTGTGTCAGCTCATACGACGAGGTCTGAGCTTCGCCATCATGCGCGAGGACGACCCGCTGTTCGACGATCGCCTGGTCCAGCACCTGGTCAAGCACGACGTCTCCCTCGCCACCTCGGACAAGAGCTTCTGGACTTCAGGCTACCGCGCTCGCCAGGCGCTCGCCGGCGGAAACGTGGATGAAGACACCGAAGACGGCTACAGCCCGCCGGCATTCCTGCAGTCAATTGCAGACGATGTCATCACCACGTCCAAGGGCGTCGGACTGCTCCGCAGTCTTGGCATAGATGCGCTCGGCGAGGTCCAGCCCGACTCGGATCTGAGACGGATCCTCAACGTCGAGATCTTGTTCAAAGTAGATCACACTACGAAGGGCCTCGCGGTGGACAACTTGCCAGACGACGACGAAGACGCAGATGCGACGCAGATCCAGCATGCCACTAGAAGCTTGACAGGATGGGAGGCGCGAAGCAAGTTGCGTCGAATCCTGTTTCCTCACGGCACGCACAGCAACCGTTGCATGGCCGAGGAACTCCCCCTGACGCCAGATTCCCAGCCGGATGCCGACGAATTCTGGCATGGAGCCACAGCCGGGACTTCAAGGAGCGCATCACTGCGTCTGCTCGAGATCAGGCTAGGTCGGTCGCTGAGGCAGCACCTGTCGCCGATCAGTGCGATCGTTCGCAAGCGGCTGATCGAGGTGCTCACATCGCCGGCTCCGGAAGGTGGCTATGCTCTGCAGTCGCACCTCGAAGCCTGTCACGGCCTGCTCTTCATGCAGCGCGGTGCTGAAATCTCGAGCTGGACCGAATCGCTCTTTCTCGACCTCGACCGACGCAACGGTGCGATCAGGGCGATCGAGCCGAGTCGGCTCACGTCGGGCTTCCACGATTGCATGGAAGACCACCAACAGCGCACTGCCGGTCGCGCCTGGATCGACACGAGTCTCGTACGCTTCCACAAGGGCGACGATGACCGCGATATGCGCGCAGCCGCCCGGAGTCGGTCCAGGATCGGGCGTCTTGCCGACATTCGCGTCGAGTACGACGTGCCGTGGCCGCTGTCGTTCGTGTTCCCACCGGAGTGCACGCGCTTTCACCAGAGCATCTTTACGAGCCTGCTGCAGGCCAAGTATGCGCATTGGAAGCTGGCGAGCACGGTCAAGCTCGCGCGGCCCGAGACTCTGCACATGCGCAAGTACTGGTCGTTGCGACGCCAGGCGCAGTGGCTGGTGCGCACGCTGATCGAGTTCGTTCAGCGCGATGTTGTGCTGGACGGAAGCGAGCGGCTTTGTGTGGATCTGCAGGGGGTAGTGTCGTTGGATGATGCGATTCAGACCCACACGGCGGCAGTGGCCAAGATGGAGATGCTCTGCTTCCATCGCGCGGATCAGAGCAAGGTCAAGGAGCTATTCGATGCAGCTTGGCGGCTGGGCGTGGATGTGGTGAGCACATACGAGCTTTTCATCGGCGCGAGCGGGCGCAATGAGGAGCGGCTCGCACGGAGAAAGCGGCGCGAACGCCGCAGGAAGCGACGCGATCGAGCCAAGCAGGACGGTGCACCACTAGACGCGATCGCCGAGGCGGATGAAGAAGAGGAAGAGGAAGAAGAGGCGGAAGAACAGGAGGAGGACGACGACGACGAGGCGGCTGAGGAGCTCAATCTGGACAGGTCGATCGGCGAGTACGAGGCATGGGGTGCCCAGCCAGACGCATATGCGAAGCGGAGCGCCTACGAGGGCTTTGATGCGAGCATGGCAGATGCTTCGATGAGCGCCGATGTCTCGGCGAGCTGGATCGAGTCGGAGACGCACAAGCGCGAACACTTCCGCATCGAGTGCGAGCGACTGCGAAAGGCGCTGCAGCGACTGGTCGAGGAGCTCACGATGCGGGTCGACGAGCAGATTGCACGCATCGCCGCCACCTCTGCCCTCGAAGCGCAGGACGCGAGCCAGGCAGACCACGCGCTGCACGACCATCACTATACGCGACAGAGATGGCAGGGTTTGCTCTACTCGCTCGCCTGGTCGGATCTCACGTACTAGACGCTGCTCATAGCCATCAACGGCGGCCTCTCTTGCAATCACAGCATAGCAGCTTGACTGACACTCTTGAAGCCGTATTCGAATGACAGCAGAGAGCAGCAGCTTGAGGCGGCGCCATCAGGGTCCTCGCCGCGTGAAGCGAGGAGAGCAACGCGAAAGGGCGTTTCGAGGCGAATTTGTCGCGACTCTGTGTTTTGTGCGGTGCAGGTAGTTGAGCAGTGAGCGAGCGTGTTGGCTTTCTGGTCGTGGATGCAGTGCGCCGAGGCGCGAGAATCTGCGCTTTGCTGCCTCGCGCCACATTATTTTCCCACTCAGACGCGCACGGCCGCGGCACGCCAGCAGCCAAGTCCACAAAGTGGAGAGCGAGCGAGAAAGGGCGGGAGCGTGACTGTGACTCTGCAGCTAGCGGCGCGAGAGGCTCTAACCGCCAAAGCCTTCATCCGATTGCTGAGCTCGCGGCCCTCGTCACCATCCTTGCGGCTTCACTTCACCTCACCTTACCTCACTTCATTTCGACCTCGTCGGCACATCTACAGGCCAGACCGAAAGTCTCCATCCACGCTCGCTACCGGCTGCTGCACCATCCGAGTGCAGGTCGGAGTAGAGCTGCGAGCACGCACGGCAACCGCGCCATCACGCTTCAAAGCGTCGACTACCGGCATCGTGGCGAACGCGACTCGGGGTCGACCACGCGCTAACTTGGCCTCTCTACACCTGCAACCATTGGAAGCAGCGCTTTGCTCCTGGTACCCACGCGTCTCGTCCGATCCACCCCACGAACCTGTCACTACTCCGGCAGCGAGCGGCAAAGTCGACCGACCATGGCATGCACTCCATGCACTCCTCTTCCGACATCAGAGCGATGATGACCGTTCAGCCCGTCAGCCTCGCTGCGGATCCGCTTGCAGCGAGGCAGATGCCTGCTTCTAGGCGTTCCGCCTCGCCTTCCAAAGTACCCAGAACGAATCACCTCGCCAGCGCGCTACAGAGCCCCGCAAAGAAGCGGAAGCTCAATGCACCGCCGTCACATACAAAGCCTCCATCTACATCTATACCTGCTGCGCGCGCAGTCGTTCTCTCTTCACAGCGTGCTGAGCCCATGGACTTGTGCGCCTTCTGCCAGCAACCTGCCGACCGACCAAAGGAGAATACGCCAAAACTGCTCATCTCCTGCTTCGAATGCGGCAGCAGCGGCCATCCAGCTTGCTTGCGCTGGGGCCGCAAACCGACCAAAGTACGCAGTGCATTATCCTACGAGTGGAGGTGCATCGAATGCAAAAAGTGCGAGATCTGCTGCGACAAGGGCGACGACGTGAGTATCCTCCCACCACCCGCACGGCCCCCGCTTTGACTTCATTTCGTGGTCCGGCGCACAGTATTGCTGACCGGCTCTGTCTCTGGCTTCTCACTTCTGTTCCTGTCTCACATTCATACCTACAACAGGCACAGCTCATGTTCTGCGATGGCTGCGATCGTGGCTGGCATCTCTATTGCCTCTCTCCGCCCCTTGCCAAGCCGCCAAAGGGTCAATGGCAGTGTCCCACTTGTGAAGCGGGTGACACGCAACCAGTCCGTCCTTCGCATCCGTCCTCTCCGCACCCAGCGCCGATGCGCGCCTCGAGCTCCGGTCGACCAAAGAAGCCGTCCAATCCAGATCGAAGCATTGACTCGCTTCTCTTGACGCCCATGCATGCAGACGCCAAGCTGCGATCCCAATCTGGCACCAACTTTGCCGTCATGAGCTCGCTCAAGAACGGCCTTCTCAACGCTGCCGGCTCCATCCTCAATCTGGCGCCTGCCTCGCCCTGGATATCCAGACAGGCTGGCGGTGGCCACGAAAAGGATGCGACCGATCTCGCCTTGCCGCTCAACGGCAACTCCCGCAAGGCCGCCGGCCCGGCCAGCGGCTCGGCAAGAAGCGGCAAGCGTGGCCGTCCACGCAAGTCAGCAGCTGCGTCGGGCTCCCATCAACGGTCCAGCTCGACTTCCAATGGCGCCCATCCACGTGCCAGCAGCAGCAGGCATACACTCGACTACGACCGTGACGGATCCGGATCGGGATCCTCGGACGGCGAACATCATTCGGAGCGCCTTGCGCATGACGCCGATACCCCGAAACGGACTGCTGACGAGGATGACGAGGAGCCGGCGAGTGATGACGAGGCTAGCAAGGGCCCAGAGGAAGAAGATCCCTTTGGCGGCGTTCTCACAGGTACTGATGCCTTGACGTTACCGTACAAACCCACACCACTCGACACTGAGCGCTTCCATCGCGCGCGCAAAGCCGCCGAAGACCGACTTGGCGGTACGCTGGCCAGTCTTCCGGGCATGTCCGGCAGCCGCGTCGTGAGGGGACCCGACGTTTCTAGCATAGCAAGCGCGGCTCCCTCGCCTCGCCATCCCAGCGCATCCTCGATGCCAGACACACCCGTCGGTGGCTCGCGCATCTCGCGTGCCCAGCTCATCCCTCGACATTCACCCTCGAGTGCGACGCCCGGCACTCCCATCGCAGCATCCCAAGTCGAAATCACAACCTCGGCGACCAGCGCCGAGACGGGCACGGCTTCCCCCATCAAGTGCATCCGCTTTGGCGACTTTGACATTGACACGTGGTACCAAGCGCCGTATCCGGAAGAGTATAGCATGGTGCCCGACGGGCGGCTCTGGATGTGCGAGTTCTGCCTCAAATACATGAAGAGCCGCTTCATGGCGCAGCGTCACCGCCTCAAGTGCAAGATGCGACATCCGCCCGGCGACGAGATCTACCGCGATGGCAACATCTGCGTCTACGAGGTGGACGGCAGGAAGAACAAGATCTACTGTCAGAACCTGTGTCTGCTCGCCAAGATGTTTCTCGACCACAAGACGCTCTACTACGACGTCGAGCCGTTCCTCTTCTACATTGTCACCGAGGGCGACAGCACGGGCGACCACTTTGTGGGCTACTTTAGCAAGGAGAAGCGCAGCCCCATGAACTACAATGTGTCGTGCATCATGACGCTTCCCGTGCGCCAGAGGCGAGGCTGGGGCAATTTTCTCATCGACATCAGCTTCCTGCTGTCCAAGAAGGAAGGCAGGACGGGCTCGCCCGAGAAACCACTCAGCGACCTCGGCCTGCTCAGCTATCGAAACTACTGGACGCTGGCCGTGTTCTACTTTCTGCGCATCGCGCCGGACCACGTCACGCTCGAGGACATCAGCCGCGCCACGGCGATGCAGCTCGAAGACATCTTCTACGTGCTGCGCGAGCAGGACATGATCGTGGTCTACGATGGCAACAACGGCAACAGCCGCACCCCGGCCACGAGCAAGTACCGAGCGCGAGACGGTCATCCGCCTGGCAATCCTGCCACCTCGGCCATCAAGGGCGGTGGGCAGGCGACCGAGGCCAAGCAACCGCGCAAGCGTGGGCGGCCGCCTTTACATCCGAGGCCACCGTCGACGACCGCGGCGCCGAGCGCGCACCTGTACAAGGACCGGGACAAGAACGCGGCCGCATACCTGCCGCAAGACTACAGCATCCACTTTGACCGCGACTACGTGGTGGCGCATCTGAAGAACTACGAGTCGAAAGGCTACCTCAAGGTGCGAGCGGACAAGCTCAAGTGGACGCCGTTCCTGGTGTCTCGGTCCTTCCCACAGCCCATCGCGGCGCCCGCCAACGGGAACATTGGCGCTTTGAACGGCACGCCCGGCCCGTCGGGATCGGGCACGTACACGCCGGCGGAGATGATGGCAAACCTGGGATACTCGGTGCTCAGCCAGGTGCAGAGGACGCCGGGGCGCAGCGGTGCCACCAGTGCGCGCGCGAGTCCCGCTGCCGCAGCTCACAAACGCGTCTCTGCCCGCGCTACAGCCTCGACGCCAGCCGGTCACAGTGCGGCGAGCGCCACGTTGGATGCCGGCGAGCGGCATACTTCGCGACCTGCGTCGGTCGCCGCGTCCACACCCACTCCATCGCCGACAAAGAGACCGCATACGTTGCTGCCTCCTCTGGGTGTTCAGCACTCGTCCGCAAGCTCTGCTTCGACGGTTCACAAGGATGGGGCGCGCAAGAAGGCGACAGAAACGGCTAGCGGCGTCGTCGCAGCCGGGCCTGGCGAGTTTGACCGTGCTGATGGTGATGGCGAGATGGACCTGGACGCCGATGCAGATGCGGATGCCGATGGCGACTACGAGGAGGAAGAATACGAGGCCGAGGCCTTCAGCTTGAAGGCGACAGACTTTGCGTCGACGGCCGCCTCGCGACTGCCCATCGACCCCGAGCACCTCAAGAAGGTCCTTGCAGCCAGTTCCAGCGGCTCCTTATCCTCGGGTGTGGCTTCGGCTTCTTCGTCGTTTGCTGCAAGTGCGACGCGTTCCGGCGATCTTAGCCGGGACCAGGCGACAGCTACACCAGAGCCGCACGCGCCGTTGGACGAGCTTGTGGACGAGGACGCCGACGGTAGCGACGAAGATGCGCCTGGCAGCGATGATCCCGGTCTCGACGACATTTGAGTCGGCGTAGTGCGTGGTGCGTAGCAATAGGCGCAGCACGCATATTAAGCGGCGCTTTGGGCATCGAAGCGATATCCACGAGGCGGTCCTTGCTCCTCTGCTCTCAATGTATCAATCACATTTTCTTTCAGAAAGTACGCCCATGACCAGCCTCATTCACGGTTTTGAGCGTGCTGAGCTATGTCTAGCACCTATTGCGGCAAGCAAGGCAGTGTGGCGAGACAACCGAAGCGTGTTGGGCTCAACATGGCGGCAATCATGGCCTCGGGATTCCAATGTGACCTTGAGGTGAGGGCATGGGAGCGCGTCGAGACGCTCGCCAGATCACACGCTCACGACTGCGGTGATCATGCATTAAGCTGACGCACGCGCCGAAATCAAGAAGAGCGCTCGGCAGCCCCGAGAAATAGCAAGAAATGCAAAATGCGACGGCCGAGGTTTTGATTCGGCCCTTGCAGAAGTGAATAAATCTGCGTACACGCAAAAGAAAGGGAGAGACGTGCAGCGCCCGTCAGTCGAGTCGGGCTGCTCTGTCGCCAAAGTGAAGGAGAGAAAGAGAGAGAGAGAGA
>AWNI01000039.1:244041-262896 GCA_000517465.1 Moesziomyces aphidis
GGCAGCGGCGAGCTGGGCGACGAGGACGAGGACGACGACTGGGGCCCCTTCTCGGACGCCAACGCCTCGGGAGGCACGCAGACATTTGGGTCGACGAGCTCGAATGCAGCCAGCTCGAATCCGTTTGCCGAGAACCTCACGCCCGCCGATTGGGCCGCGCAGTTCCGCCGCGAGTACCACGACGAGGAGGGCAGCAGCGCCGTACAGGGCGCTGACTCGGACGATGACGAAGACGAAGATGACGCCAACAACGAGGCGGGTGAGGCCGACGGCAGTGCGCAGCCCGACACGCTGAGCTCGAGCCCGCTGTCGCCCAAGGCGCTGGCAGCGATGGTGGGCGATGTGGACGTGGTGAGCAAGGCGCATGCTCGACGCCCGCCGCTGGCTCAGCTGGAAACAGTGGCGCTGGGAGAAGCGGTTGCCGGGCATGGCCGCCGCGGCTCGCTGGGCTCAGCGGGCCCCGAGATCTCGGAGGTGACGGGGGCAGAGGACCCGTTAGGCCCAGGCATCTCCACGACCGTCTCGCAAAACGAGGACGGCAAGCTGCAGCGCACGCTCGCCGACGGCACCACTGTCGTCGTGCCGCTCGATGATGCCGCGCTGGGCGCTGCCGACTCGCTCTCGCCCACCAAAGCTAGCGAGGCCGAGTCGTAGCGGCGCATCCACCTACTCACAAAAAGCATGTCTGATGCTCCTCACAACAGCCGTGCAATGTTCAGATTTCCATAGATGCGCCTCGCTCCGTTCTGCGTGCTGTGTCGACGGAATGGCGTGTGGATGTGCATGAGGCCGAGGCAGTGCCCGATTCGGACGGTGGCAGGTGGGACGGGAGCAGAGGCCTCCAACGAGCCGGTCTGAGCGGTAGGTGCAATGAGAGCGGCTTGATATTTAAGATTGATACTTGTCTTGGTTTATGGGGGGGTGAGGAGCACTAGTATCCGACAGAGACGAGGTAGTCGCCGAGGCCTTCTGCGACCTTGTTGGCGTCTCCGGGGATGATGGGGGCGATGTAGACGCACACGAGCACGGCCTGGTTGGTCTTGACTGCGACGAATCCGTCGGCCTGCATATCCGAGAAGTCAAAGCGAGTTAGTTACGAACTGCGTGAAGGAAGAGGTGGGGTTGAATTGGACTTACGCCTTGCTTGCCGTAGATTGTCTTTGGTGTGACGCCGAGGGTGAAGTACTTCTTGCCATTGGCACGGACGCCACCGGCTTGGAGACCTGACGGGTCGTCAAAGCCTGCAATGATTGCCTTTTGCTCCTCGGCCGTAACCTGCGCATATGCCAGCCATCAACGAAAGCACTTCAGTATCACTTTGCTTGCACTTGGAACTGGGGTTTGGGTAGAAACTTACGTTGAAGTCGGCGCTTGTGGCCCAGACGCCGCCCTTGAGACCGATGATGGCGGCCTGGGTGATCTTGCCCGTACCGACGAGGTTGTTGTCTACGTAGCCCTGCCAAGACATTGTTGCTAAAAAGGTGTGATGAATGTGAAGCGAGGATTCGGATAGGATGGTGGAATGGTGCCAGGACGGATGGTGTTGGTTTCGCCTCGATGACGCTGACCAGCCCCCCTGACGCAGTCAAGGCCAACGCACCAACTCGACACACACACACGTCGAGGAGGTTCCCGGACGACAAGAGCAGTGTTGGTCCAAGCGCGCGCCAGAGTAGATGCACTGCCTACTAACATCCGACAAAAAATGGCAAAAAGCTGACGCGGAGCCGTGACAAAGTGGAGGCTAGGCCGGCTGGCGAGGAAGGGCAAAGTCGACGCGAAAATGTTACTGGCAAAAATGCGAAATCGATCTGTGAACCGACGCAAAGAGGTGGATGTTTCCGCCAGGCCCCCCTTCTCGGCGCTATCCCGGCTGATCTCGCTTGATCGGAATCTCTGCTCGCCGCCTCTGCAGCACTGACGGCGTGAGATTTTTGGGCACCCAAGCGCAACCGCACAGGTGGAGCTGCCAACCCGCTCCTTGGCACGCATCGCCCATATGCCCTATTCTTCCGCGCTCCTTCGAGGTTTCTTCGCATCCCACACATACACCACCACCACCACCACCATCACCACCCAGCTCACAAAGGCACACTTTGCAACCATGGCTCGCACTTTCTTCGTCGGCGGTAACTGGAAGATGAACGGCTCGCTTGAGTCCACCAAGCAGCTCACCCAGACCCTCACCCAGGCCAAGCTCGACTCCAACGTCGGTAAGTGCGCAGGCCGCCGTTTCAAACTCTTCCGCACCGACAACTGACCGTTTTCGTGGACTTGGATTGGTGATGGCTGCACAGAGGTTGTTGTGGCTCCCCCTGCGCTGCACCTGCTGACCGTCAAGGAGCAGCTTGCTGGCTCCAAGGTTGCCGTCTCGGCGCAGAACGCCTACCACAAGGCGAGCGGTGCCTTCACGGGCGAGGTGTCGGTCAACATGCTCAAGGACGCCTCGATCCCCTGGGTCATCCTCGGCCACTCGGAGCGCCGTACGCTCTTTGGCGAGTCGGACGCCAACGTCGCCGAGAAGACCGCCGCCGCTCTGGCCGAGGGCCTCTCGGTGATCCTGTGCATCGGCGAGACGCTCGAGCAGCGCGAGGCCAATGAGACGGTCAACGTTGTCGTTCGTCAGCTCAACGCCGCCGCCGACCAGGTCAAGGACTGGTCCAAGATCGTGGTCGCCTACGAGCCCGTTTGGGCCATCGGCACGGGCAAGGTGGCCACCTCGGAGCAGGCGCAGGAGGTGCACGCCGCCATCCGCAAGTGGGCCGCCGATAAGCTCGGCAAGGACACCGCCGACCAGCTCCGCATCATCTACGGCGGCTCCGTCGCCGCCAAGAACTGCAAGGAACTCGCCCAGCAGCCCGACATTGACGGCTTCCTCGTCGGCGGCGCCTCGCTCAAGCCCGAGTTCGTCGACATTGTCAACGCCAACAACTGACTAGCACGCTCGCCCGCCAGGATCTAGCGGGTCCTTGGTGCAGGCGGTCGCAATACACAAAGTGCCGCCGAAACAGTACAGTCGGCACTCTTTCAGCGCACAGACGCGCGGAATCCAAAAATGCCCCCATCTCACCGTCTGTGTGTGGGACGCTATGGGCTCGGATCGGACCGGAAGCGGGCACAAATCGGCACGATCCAGCTTTCGCACGTTCCGCACTGTGGGTGATCTGCTGAAACATTGTGCATTGAGACAAGGATTCATTCGGGAGCTGCTGTTTCTACCAAAGTGTGACACGTGCGCGCGCGCTTAGACGCGCTCAATGACGATGGCGATGCCCTGACCGCCGCCGATGCAGGCAGCGCCGAGGGCGTACTTTTTGTTGAGGCGGACGAGGTTGTGCGTGAGGTTGGCCATGATCCTTGCGCCGCTTGCGCCGAGCGGGTGTCCCAGGGCGATGGCGCCGCCAAACACGTTGGTCTTGTCATTGGGCAGTTCGAGCTCCTTCTGCACCGAGAGGAACTGGGCGGCAAAGGCCTCGTTGACCTCGATCAGGTCCATGTCCGACACGCTGAGGCCGGCGCGCTTGAGCGCAAGGCGCGTAGCCTCCACGGGTCCAATGCCCATGATGCTGGGCTCGCAGGCAGTCACGCCGTACGACACAATGCGCGCAAGAGGCTTGAGGCCAAATTCCTTGACCGCCTGTTCCGACGCGATCACATTGGCGGCGGCACCGTCACAGATACCGCTCGCATTGCCCGCCGATACAGTGCCCTCCTTCTTGAACACGCTGGGGAGCTTGCCCAGGCTCTCGACGGTCGTCTTGGCACGCGGGTGCTCGTCGGCATCAAAGCTCTCGGTGGCCTTCTTGGACTTGATCTCGACGGGCACAATTTCGTCCTTGAACGCTCCGTCCGCTAGCGCCTTCTGGTATCGCTGCTGCGTCTGCAGCGCATACTCGTCACACTGCTGCCTCGAGATTCCGTACTTGGCAGCGAGGTTTTCGGCAGTGATACCCATGGGCGTCGGCGTGGGAACCTGATCCGTCAAAGCCGCAGCGAGCGAATCGACCAGCTTGAGGTCCTGACCGTAGCGCGTGTTTCCGAACCTCACACCGGAGAGAGTGTAGGGTGCTTGGGACATGGACTCTGTGCCTCCGGTGAGCACAACGTTCGAGTCGCCCACGCGGATCTCATGCACTGCATTGATGATGCTCTGGAATCCCGAACCGCACAGCCTGTTGACCGTCAGCGCAGGTACGGTGACGGGCAGGCCGGCGTGGTGGCCGACGTGACGCGCGAGGTACGCGGCCGTGTTGTCGCTCGCGTGCACGTTACCAAAGATGGTCGCGTCCACCTGCGTCGATGCCGGCAGCTCCGCCAGCGCCGCCTTGGATGCCAGTCCACCCAGCTGCGATGCGCTGAACCCAGCGAGCTTGCCGCCAAACGCACCAAACGGCGTACGCTTGGCCGCCACGATGAATGCCTGAGATGCCATGATTGTGAATATGAGGGAAAAATGAGGGGGCGAGCTTGATGCAGAAGGGAAGGAAGACGAGGTGGATGTCCGGCTCAGCCCCAAACTACGCGCGCGGGCCGCGTCGACCGACGAGAAGAATGCCCCTTGCTCTGAGCCGCGGACGAGGCGTGGCAGCGTGCGTGCTGTACTGCCCGCCTCGGCCGCTCGATCCTTGGCCTTTCACACTCTGCTCGTCATTCCGGCTCCTGCGCGCCTCCGGTTGCCGAACCTCCATCCATCCCCGTCCGCCAAACTGGGGACCCCACCTTTCGGACTTTTTTTCCAATTCGACACGAGAGGTGGCGTAACATTCATTTTTTTCGACGCGCTGCACAATTCCGCCTCCCTGCCTCGTTGTACGCTTCCATCTCAACGATCCGACCATCGCACTTGCACACACACACACGCACCTACACCACAAGTAAAAATGACTGATCCTAGCTGCAGCTTTGCAGCGCCCCTGACGAGTATGATTAGGAGACCCATGCAAAAAAGCCTACGAGTGCGAATGCGAGTGATACAGGATGGAAACATGCGACAAGAAACGACAGCGAGCAGTACCAATGATTAGCGAGCGGGAGAGGTGTGCGTGCATGTCACCCATGGAGACCGAGAGAGAGAGAGAGCGACGGAACGAGAGTGGGGCCGAGACGAGACTGGGGAAGTGGAAAGCGCAGAGCAGCCAAGTGCGTGGGGAAGACCCTTCGAGTATGCTTGGTAATGGTACAGATGATGCTGCCCTGGCTGTGGAAGAAGCGTCGAGTCGAGATGGAACGACTGACGTTTTCGAATGCGAAAGCGGAAATGCTGATTAGAAGGCGTCAACCTCCAAGCGAGGAGCCACCTCGCCAGGGACCGAATCGAGAAAGCACGCGTGGCGATGCCGACGGCGGGGGCGGCGCGTAACCCTCGACGCCCACACCAGCCTTGCATGCACGAACGAACGACGAAATGAGAGCGAGTGCCGAGACTCGTTACCCGAGACCGTGGGTTCCGGCTCCGGAAAGGCCGAGGCCGAGGTCGAGAGCGAGCATTGATGCAAAAGGAGGTTTTGATGAAGCCTTGGTTCGTGCCTCAACCAGCTGTGGATGGCGCAGCTCCGTGTGCGGTGCGCCATCCTTACAGTGTGGGCGTCTCCAGCTTCAGGCTGCCAGAGAACCCGCGGCGAGCAGCGAGCGACTGTTTGTCACCAAACGCCATGCCCGCACCGAGGCGCTGGCCATCGCCATGCAGCCGAGCAGCGCCCGACTCTGGGTCGACACCAGCGCCCGCCGCCGACGGCGTCTGGCTCATGTTGATCCACGGCGAGATCGTCCATCCATCGCTCGAAGCACCGCTGCCGCCCATCGCGCTGACATTGGACAAACCGAGCGCGCTTGGGGTGATGCCCATGGGCTTGGACAAGCCAGACATGTCGGTGTGGCGAAGATCGGAAAGCGCCAGCTGGCCAGGCGCTTCGGAGGCCGTCGACATCCAGGACCCACCACCGTCGTACTGCATCTTGGATGGCGTTGGTTCTGCTGCCGAAGGCTTGGATTCCTCGAGCGTGCCGAATGGCATCGAGTGGATGCTGTCGAGGCAGCTCGCCATCACCACGTCCGAGCCGGGCGCTGCACTGGAAGTGCCACCGTCCAATTTGTCGCAGCCGGTTGCTGCTCCAGCAGTCCCTTCCGACGATGCGATGGCAGCGGAAGCAAGCGCAGAAGGAGACCGTGCCGTTGGCGCTCTGACTACATTTGAGGCGTGAATGGCTCGCTGGATCTTTCTCGACGAGCCTCCATTCTCGGAATCGGAATGTTCGGAGGGTACGGTGAGCTCGGTGAGATCGCTGCCGTGGCGCGAGAGGTTTCCGCGGACGTCAAAGGGACTGAGCAGCGTGCTGCTCCGGCGATGCGAAAGGGGCGAAAACGAGCTCCGGCGACTAGCATCTTCGGATCGAGGCATGGAATCGTCCGCCAAGTCGGCCATCGACGGCAAGGCGAGTCCACTAGCAAATGGCGGCGCTCCCGCCATCGACGTGTTGCTTGCGAGCGGGATGCGATGCGTGGAGCCAGGCGCGATGGTCGAGGCAAAGACCGGATGCGTGGCGTGCAGAGGGTGCTGCGAAGAAGTCAGCGACCACGGTGCCGGTGCGGGACCTAAGCCCAAGTTCTGCATGGCCGTGGCCGTGACACTTTGGGATCGGTTTCGGCCGCGATCCAACGGTGCATTGGGAGCGAAGAGGTCGACTCCGAGATCGACCGATGCACGCTGAGGTAAAGGATGTGTGGTCTGGGTGGATGGGACGGCTCGGTGGATTAAAGAGATCTGCTCGACCAACTTCATGTTGTCGGCACGCATGCGGGCAAGCGCCTCTCGGAGGAATTGAGACTCTTCCTCTTGACTTTGCGCACGACGATGCAAGTCGGTGAGCTGCGCCTCGAGCTGCATCGTGTATTCCTCTTTGCGCTCCCTGAGCCGACGTTGAGCGTTGCGGTTCTGCTCCTTGCGCCGCGCGATCTGCCGGAGGCGCTCGGCGTCGAGCACCTCGTCGTTGTGTTTGCTGGAAGATCGCATTATGATCGGCATGAGATTAGAAAGCCGAGTGACAAGGGTTATGGCGCTGGAGAAAGGCTAGACGATTGAAGAGTGGGGGCGTCTGCGATTATCGGAAGCAAAGTGTCGACAAAGTAGTTTGTGTGATGACTGCGCGATGGTCGAAAGGGATGGGCAAGTGGGCGCAGAAGGAGAAGATGATGGAAAGTCGACGGGGTATCGAGACGAAGGCGCTGCAAAGGTGTAAAGTAGCAGACTTGCGGCGACGGCAAGCGCGAACGAAGCAGTGTCGGAAAGTGTCGAGGCGAGACGGTCAAGATGGTAGCTCTGATGTGCGATCAAAAGGATGATCACGACCGGACAGAAGAACGGGCGACAAGGTGATGCGTAGTGGACAGAGACGTCGCAAGGCCCCCGAAACTTGGGTCTTTTTATCGGATTGGCTGTTGAAGGCCGGTGCGGTGGAGCCACCGAGGAGGAGGAGAAGGTGGAGGCCAGTGGCAGCGATGGAAGTTTTGCGCAGCCGGCGTCTTGATCTGCTTCGGCTCGGTGTCGAGAGCTTGAAAGAGCTCGAATGCGAAGGGTCGAGACCGGTGCCTGAGGATGCGTCAGGATCGGAGTTGACACCGAAGTGGCTTGCCCAGGGGCGCGTGAATGAAGCTTGAAGCTTCGGTAAGCTCTGGCTGGATGCCGATGCAACGGCGAGGTTCCGATGCGGCGACGTTCCGATGCCGTGGAAGGTGTGGCGCACGCTGATGGAGAACGATGGCAAAGATGTGTCAGGATGCGCACGCGGTGGTCAAGAGGCGCTTGCGATGCCCTGAGGAGGCTTCAGACTGCTGCTTCGAGGAGGTATGCAGCGGGGATGGAGTGGTGGAGAGACGGGTGGATTGGAGTCAAGAACGTCGGCAGGTAATGTGCAGAGCGAGTTGCGGGTCAAGCCGGCGCTCCATGAGACGAACTGAGCACGGGAGCGAGCAGCGAGCCAACGAGCGCAACCGCCGTCAAAGTTGCCACCGCTGGAGCCTCAGCGTCTAGAGGAGCGGCTGCGATTTAGGCTTCGGGTGCCAAGGGACGGGTTGAGAGGGAAAAGCAGAGGAGGAAACTCTGTGTTTGCGCGCACGATGCAGATGAGCACGAGGAGGAGGGCGGCGGGGAGAGGCAGGAGAGGTGAGGGAACGAAAGGAGGGCGGAAGGATGAAGCGTACGGAGCGGGGGAAGGGGGAAGGGGAGGGGGAGCGAGAACTCTGAGAAACTCAAGGTTGAAGCGAGCGACCGTGGCAACGGCGATGCAGGTCCGCAAAGTCGGCTTGTCCCTTGAACACCGTACAAGGCTGGTGCCCGCTCGAACCGGACTCTGAAGCGTGCTTTGGGATGGGTGTGGCGTGGAAGCGCGCAGAGACGATCGCGAGCGGGCCACGTTGACGTGTGCGGCGTGCGAGGGTGGCAATCGACGCTTCGTTCGCTGGGCAGGGCTAGCCAAGCGACAACAGACAGACAGACGCTCGGGAGGTCAGGTAGAATCGGCAAGCCTTTCGGCTTGGGGCCGTTCGGGAGGGGCACAACACCCAGGGAAGCACACGGGCGGGCGGGTCAGGAGTCTACCATTAGAGGCAGCTCGCAGGGTCCCAGGGTCGAAGGATCGCAGGGTCACGGGCCGGTCGAGCAGCGGATGTGGAAATCGGTGCGGACTGCCGGCACGACGTTCGCCACGGTGTCTCGACGTGGTTCTGCAGCTGTCTTTTTTTCTTTTCTTTCCTGCGCCGGACGGGCATGGCTCGAGTGTGGCTCGAGTGGAGGAGGAGGAGGAACTGGAGGAGGAGCGCCAAATCTTGCAGAATCGTCCAAGCGATCCAGGGTGCAGACCCGACAGAGATCACGCCGCGCAGCGTCGGTGCATCCGAATCCGCGGTTGCGCCCTCGACTCGAGCTAACCGGGCCACACACGCACGCACTCACACACTCTCTCTGTGGCACAGCAACACGGGCGAGTGGCAAGACGCTGCAACGCAGCCCGGCTTTGCAGCGCGCCGCTGGAAGGCGGTGCTGTTGGCGATGTGGTTGGAAAACTGAGCTTTGCTGTGGCCATCGTGCGGCACATGGCCGACCCTGGCAGCTCCCCAACGTTCTTCCCGCGTGCTGGCCATCGTTGACCTGCGTGCCAAGATGGCAGTCGGCCACCTCTGTTGGCCAAGCTAAAATCTCATCCAGGTGGCTGGCATAAGCATTCGCCAAAGCGTCTAGGCTACCGATGACGGGGGCTAGCACATGCCAGGCATGAGAGCACCGGCCAATGTTTTTCCAGCTTGGATCGCTGACGTCGACCCACTGCTGGTCGTTGCTGGGGTGCAGCCAACTTGGTGCGGAATTTACCGTGGCACGTCCGTAGCCGAGCCCAACACAACCCATGTGCCCAATGCAATGCGGGCGGTGCAGCCGCGCATGTGCGCTGGGCCGCTTTTCGGATCCCACGATCGAGACGGTCGAGACGGCACCTGCGCAGTCACGACCAAGCGAGGCGTGAAGACGCGTCGACGGCACATCCGGCGTCCGCTCTGACGCCGACGTGCGAATTCCTGGATCGAGCCTCGCGACTGCCACGCTCCCCCACCCCGTCTTGGCCCTCCTCCCCGCCGTCATCAAATCGCACCGCCGTCCGTGGCCTCTCGAGACGGTGGTCTTTTAGCCGGCCAGCTAGTTGGCCAACCGCATGAGCGTAGACCGCACCCTCTCATGCGCATCCTAGCTTGGCGCTTGGGCGATCAAACCTACGCACCCTTGCTTGCCGACGAGCCGACAATCTTCCAGCTAGGCGACCGACGGTCGCGTCCTGCATGGCATCGATCCGCGCAGCATCATCCACGAGGGCACCTGTGCTCTCTACGCGAAGCTGTACTTCCGATAGCAGAGAATACCTCCCGACAACGGGCTTCTTTGCCATCGGTCATAGGGTAATGAACGCCTTCGACGTCTTGTTTTTCCCAACGAACGCGGCGGGCATGCCCGTCCGGCATTCTTATTTTTGAGCGGCTCGTCCAAGTGCGCAAATACGGTGCTGCAACCCCGGATCGAGCCGGTGCTCAGGGTGCCGTGCGTCCGATCGACGGGTGAATTTTCCGCGAGTTTCAGCAAGGGTACGCGCGCGCGTCGCTTACGGTGCCACACCGTTTATGGAGAGGGCGCTTAATCTTCCGCCCTCATCGAGCCTGCCTCCTCTCCCGAGAGACCCTTTTTTCGTGGACGCGCGCAGCAAACAAAGGCGAGCGTTCCATGACGTAGGAACAACCACTCCATGACTAGGTCTTCCGTATCCTTCTCGGGCTCTATCTTGTGGCAAAATACGGAACTCGCGGCAAGACGGAGCAGGACGATGTCTGGAATTCTTGTTACTGCATGAGTCTGCCACCAGAGAATCTTCGGCTGCACGCAAGAGCCGCGCTTCCCCGTTGCGACTGTGCAGTTTCGGTCCGACTCGACTTGTCGCCAAGCGGCAAGCGAGTCTGATCCAACTATAAGCGAGTCTGATCCGGCACAACAGTCTGTCAACAGACTCGATCGGCCGGTATCATGGTTGAACGAGGTCATCGCGGCAGCGATCTTCGCCATGCGAGATTTGAACTTCGAGCTGACCCGTAGTTGGGATAGTCGGAACGGACCTAGCGGCGTTTAGACGCACAGACGGAGCCACGACGAGCCTTATCCTTTCACGGAGACAATGCGGAATGGCGCGCAGCATGCAGAGGCGAGAGTGGCGTTTAGGGATTCAAAGCCACGTTCGTGGCGCGCAGCTGCACGATCAGAGATGAGCATCGGGCCGCACATTCGGCAAGCGGCGCTTCCGAAAGGCCAGCAGCCAGTGTTGTCCTATCCGAGTCCAATCGGCTGCCTGGCCTTGAAACTCAGAAGCGAAGTGGATATCGATTGGCCCGTTTCGGTTGGGCCGTAGTTCAAAATAGGCTTGCATGGTCAGCTGGGAACGAGAACGGACGCTTCCGATTCGGCTTGTCGCGCAGAATCGCATCCACGTCTGTCTGCAGTGGGCTGCACGCCAGGCCTCTTTTCGGTCGATGCATTGGATTGGGTGTGATAGCAAAACAACGTCGCCAAGGTCAAGAGAATCGCGCTTTGCCGTACGCATCGGCCGCTGCGAGTGCAGATGCTCGGGTGCAGTAGCGAGCGATCGGGTTTGTACCACAAAAACGTGCCTGCCGACCGGTCACGTTGACCCCGTCCCGATCGCCGCTCAAGTCCGCCCGCGTCACATTTGCATCCCGAGCCCTCGACTCCCGTGCGCATGGTCCCGCACATCCGCTACTCGTCTCCACCCGTCGCACACGTATCTGATCATCACACCGCGAATCTGAAGAAACCGAAGCGATGGAATTGATACAGTGTAGTCGGAACAAAGAGAGCTAAAAATACAGTAGGTGGTGCGATCACTTGTCAGCGGTTGCCACGGCGGAGTGGTTGCCGCCGCGGGCCGTAAGTTTTCGCAGGTTGGCCGCCCACTCGTCGGCACGCGAGTTGGCACGCTGTCTTGCGCCGAGGAATCCCGAGGCCGGCGCCTTGACTGGGCTCGTCTCGGGGCTCCATCTCGACGCCGGGCCCGGAGCGGTAGGAGTGGCTGCTACTGCGTGGACGAGGTGGTTGGACGAGTTGGTGGGGGTGATGCTTGCGCTCGATGCCGCCGGTGTAGGTGCGGTCTGCGCAATGAGCGGCGAAGGCTTGGTGTATGCCAGGCTCGAGTCCGATCGGTCGGAATCCAAGCTCTGTCGCTCACCTTGCCCCTCCCCGTTAGCCAGGGCGAGGAGATCTTTGAGGCTCGACGAGCGCGGCGTGATAGCTGCCGACGCAGCTGAGCCTGCCCGGATCGTCTCGTCAGTGGGGGTTGCGGCCCAGTCCGGAATCTCGGGACGCAGGTGCTTCGATGCGCCTTGGGGAGACGTGGGCTTGGGCGGGCTGACGAGCACCGCGTTCGAGGTGTGTTCGCGGCGGAACTCGGGTCGTACTTTTTGGCGCGGAGTCATCTGGGTAGCGTAGCGGCGGCCGTAGTCGTCGCCGGTGCTGTCGTTGCTGCTGATGCTCTCGCCGCGCAGTCGCGATCCACCGCGCACCGTAGCGCTGCCATGCACGGGGAACGCATCGGGCGAGTCGGAGTACGCGCGCACCATGCGACCAGGTACAAGCCCCAGCGCCGACCCCATCGACTCTGGCCCGCCCATCGCATGCATGCCCTGGTGCGGCACGCCGTGCAACTCGTGAGGAATCCTCACGTCGCGCGGCGAGCTCGGCGAGTGCTTCGCGCGTCCGTCTTCACCCGCAGCAAACGGCAGCCCGCGCAGGAACGTCGCCGAGTGCGGTGTGGGCGGCAACGACTCGGTTCCCACCGACGAGCCGTACGACTCGCGCGACGATGCAGGCAGCAGCGGCGGCAGCGGTGCGACTCCGGCCATGGGCGACGGCATGGGCGATGTAGTCGGCAAAGCCACCGGCATCCTGCGATCGCTTCCCGGGCGCGGGTAATTCGACCTAGCCAGCCGTGCCGATGAGAAGCCCGTGGACGATGCTGGATCGAGATCGCTCCTCGACGGCGCCGCGCCGGACCTGGCTCCATCTCGCAATGCTCCGTGCGATGCTCTCGGTGCGAGCCCGGGGCGCTGAAGCACCGCGCCGGCCGTATCGTGGCTCACGCCGCGCTGCATAGGCGTGGGGCGCTGCATCTCTGCAACGCGGCTGTGCACGGCACCCCCCGCGCCCGAGCGCACCTGTGCGTAGGCGCGGTGGTGCGCATCATCGAGCGTGCGCGCCGACGACGGCGGACTCATCGCATGCTGGGGCGAAAGCAGCCCATGCGAGTGCTGCGCATACTGGCTCGGCGTCGGGATGCCGATTGTCAAGTTAGCTCCACCAAAGCCCGGAGGAGCCGGCCCGCCCACCGCCCACTCCTGCTTCTGGCGGCGTCGCAGCTCGGCCGGGTTGTCGAACGACTTTTGCTTGCGCAGCTGGCGCATGCTGACTGGCGGCGGTCCCGACGCATCCGTGCCGGCATCCACCGTGATCTTGACCAGGCTCGTAGGCTTGTGGCCGATATCATCCAGCGTGGTGGCAGCTCGCGGAGGCGCAGGGAAGCCGTACTGGCCCACACCGAGCGGTGCAAGCCCAGGCGTCGATGCGCCCGATCCGGGTAGGCCAAAGCTGGGCATGAGCGGCGAGATCATCGGTGGCGATGGCAGACGCAGACCACCCGTCGATGAGGTGTTGCTGGTGGCGGACGCAAAGCGCTGCATCTGCGACGGACGCGGCGTGGTAAAGTCGTAGGCGCATGCAAGCTGCCGGTCTTCCTCGTTCTGCGGTGTGCGCAGCTCCACGCTCGTATCCGCAGACGAGTTGTCCCAGCCCGACATGGCCTCGAACGACGATTCGACCCCGGACGTGAAGGAGGACGAAGACGAAGACGAGCGGTCGCCCGCCTCTTCATCGTCATCGGTTGCTGCTGCGTCGCTGTGTGCCGGCGTCGGGCAAATGATGGAGCTGAGGTCGAGGAAGTGTGGCTTGACAGGTTTTGTCGACGCCTGTCCCTGCTGTGCGCCCTTCTTGGGCGCTCTGTAGCGCGCACTGAGCTTGTGGAACGTTGTATCGAGCCACGCCTGCTTCTTGTCGGTGCTTTGTGCGTGCTTGGCAGCGGCGTGCAGATCCGCTGCTGACGCACTGCGCGCATCGGCGCCACGCTGGCGGTCGAACTCTTTGCTGAGCGAGCAGGTGAACGATAGCAGCGAAGCCGTGTCGGAGACTGCGCCCGCCTCGGTGGCTGCTCTGCGCGCGGCGGCCGAGGCGGCGAGGATGTGCATGTAGCTGTCGTCGCTGACGGTGCGCATCATGTCGTGCGAGGGCGCGGCGGCGGGCGGCAGCGGAAACGCAGGCGTGGTGGGCGAGGTGACGGTGCTGCTGTGGGCACTGCTGGTGCGGCTGGCCTCGCTGAAGTTGGGCCGCTTGGTGGAGCTCGCTGCAGACGGACGGCGGAGGCGCTCCCACCGACTCATGGTCGGCTGCGCGTTGGTATGCGCCTGGCTGCTAGCATCCTCGGAACTCGAGGCCGAGCTCTGTGAGAGGCTGGGTTTGTGTTTCGTGCCCATTGCTGGCTGCGCGTCGACTGATTCGACGGTCTTGGGGATGAAGTGCCAAGTCGGTGATCAAGCGCGGATGATATGGAGCATACCCTCGGCGCGCGTGGAAGACGCGTTAAACGCTGGTGTTCCTGGCGTTGTTCGCAGCGCGATGAGCCGCTAGCGCGCGATACAAGAGAGGCAGAGAGGATCGTGGATGGTAGCGCTACCGAGAGGGTGTCGGGAGATAAGGAGGCTGATGGCCGGGCAGAAGGCAGCAAGGTTGGGAGGAGGGACCGGCGTGCCACCCTAAAAATCTCGGGCGGTAGCAAGGCCAAGGCTCAAGCTTGACTTGTTGCGCTCCCGCTGCCTAACGCACAGGATCGGATGCGCGGCTAGCCTTTCCTGCCGCGCTCAAGCTCCTGTGCAGCGAAGACGGCTATCCAGGGGAGGGGTTGGTGCAGCTGCTTGGCAGAAACTGCAACGCGTCTAGCGTCTCTCGAGCGTTGCCCCTGCTGGACCAGCGAAGGTGCTGCCTAATGACGGCACGCTTCGAACGCGCAAAAGGTTGAGGCGTTTGCTCAAAGTTTACGCGCAGATCGAGAGGAGGTCTAGGGCTTATGGTGCCGAGCCCATGGTCTGGTATGGCCTGGTATGGCCTGGAGCGCGGGGCGGATGTGCCTGGGCGCTTAGAAGCGAGCAGGCGGGAATGTGAGCGTGTGAGCTTGTGCCACCCACGCTGGCCTGCTCGCCTGTGTGCGTGGCAAACGTTTGGTGTCTCGGAGAGGGGCAGGCACGACATGCGCAAACTGAGACTCTGTCTCTGTCCTCTGTCCGTGGTGGGAGAAAAAAATGCCAGTCCGACGTCTGCGCGGCTTTGCATGCATTTTTGAAATGATGCGCAAATACCAACCAACACTACTCTCTGACTGCGCCCTTTTGCCCTGTCCAAGAACGCCGAGGCTGACACTACAAATTGGCTGCACCCTTGCATGCTGCACTGCATCCGTGCATCCACCTCCGCACACCGCCCTCGTCTCAGCAGCGAGCACTGCAGCACCATCGTCGCTCGACTCGCTCCGTCCATCATGCATCACGGCCAGCGTCCCGATTGTCACTTCACCCCGGTCCTCGATTCGAACAGAACAGAGGGGCAGGACATAAGGCTCTCGGGTCAGACGACAGAATGGGGTGGGTGGCCCCATCAATGCAGCCGTTCGTCACGGTATTGGGTTTTAAAGCTGCGAGCCAACTCCGCCTCGGTGTGCGAACTTTGTGCGACCAGGGCCTCACGCCTTGCGCCTCGCCGAAGCTCCCGCGTGCGCGCGCCAGTCCAGTCCCCCTCTCTCTTTCCGATTGCCACACTGGAATGGCTTAACCTATGCCGCGCAAAGAAGCTTTTGGTGAAATTCCCGCCTGTTTTTTTTTTTCCTGCCAAGCCCAACACCTGCACACCGACGCGTCTAGACGCGACGAGACCCACAAGAGGACGTGACCATCGCCTCGGAGGATTCCACGCCGTCTGCAGGCATGTGCAGCCAGCCGCAGCGAATCTTCATGCCGCCCACACAGGTCTGCGCATAAGCCCGCTTCGTGGCGCAGCATGGCTCACACGCACCGCACTCTTCCGAACACACCATCCACACACTCTGTGCAGCTCGTTGTTGAATCTGTCATGCGTAGCGATGGATTGCGACGGCCAAGTGCGCAGTGTTAGAGCGACAGAACCGGCCGTTGCCCTGTCGGCACTTGAGCGTCGAGTCGCTATGCATCTGTCTAGCCGATGGTGTCTTGAGGCTGAACAAGCATCACGTAGTTGAGCGGCACCTGCTGGTTTTCTGCCGCACTGAGCTGTTTGAGCTTTGATGCGTCAATGCTGTCCGCCCTGCGCTTGTGCATCCTGTTCGCTTCGGTCGGACTGCCATCTTGCTGCTGCGCCCGAGAGTCCTTTGCGTCCTTGTCGGAATCTGAGGCCTGCTTGGATCCCGTGACGTAGGTATTGCATCGAGCGCCAGCCATGAGCTTGGCCAGGTCGTCGTACGAAGGCGTGTAGGTGAGCTTGCAGTCCGGGGTGGCGGAGAAGCCCAGCTTGGTGTGCTTGTCCATGTTGAGAGCCAGGAGGCTAAACGAGCCCGAGTCCGAGATCTTCTGGCACCCAGCGTCGGGCACGATCGCATGGGCTGTAGCATGTTCGGCATCGCCACATGGCTGCAGAACAGTGACCCGGTCACCATCCGCTGCTACAAAGGGCAGCACAGCTGCCCCGATAAAAGCCAACAGTGCGTACGCAGACACCATCATAGAAAGTCTTGACCCGAGGACGACTCACACTTTGGAGGGGCAAGACTGAGCTAGGAGGGTATTTATATTTTGACCCTCCCAGTGGGGACAAGTGAAGGAGGAAGTCGCGGGTGGTCGCCGAGATGAACCAGGGGGTCCGCGCCAATCCGACGTATCCTAGACAGATCCCGGTCTCGTTTCATAACCACACTTGCGCTCGGTCCCCACACGCATAGGCTCAGCCTTACAATGCAATCCAAGCCACTCTCCGTTGCCTTGGTCATCGCCGTGCGTCGTTGCACGGTATCAAAATAGGCGATCCGTCCACACCGCCATTGCATTTCGCACTGCTCCCGTCAAATTCATCCGAATCTCGGACCCCAAAAATCCACCATCAATTCGACGGCTTCAACCGCCCGCTCTCAACGTCATCAACAATGTCCTCTGCCCTTGACACCGGTCTGTACCGCCCGTGCAACCATGATGGCCCACCTCTATCGCTGTTCACCAAACACACGTACACGCCGCACGCACCGCTGTCCATTGTATACAATCCGATTAGAAAACGAAAACGAAAAAGAGCGTAAAACCACAACGCACGAGCGCACCAGCGTCTAGGACGACTGTGGCGCAGCATGCTCCTCGACCACCTCATCCTCCTCCTGGTGAATCATGGTGAGCCGCTTGCGCTCCTCCTTCTTCTTGAGCAGACTCCTCCTGAAGACATCCGGAACGAGCCTGTCCTTGACGCTCTTCTTCTTGGTGGGCTCGTCGGACGAATACGTGTAGCCGCGGTTGGGCCTCTGCTCGCCCGTGAGCATGTCGTAGTGCGTGCTGCTGGCGCGCGAGGCCGTCTGCCGGAGCTCGTGCATCTGCACGCCGCCAGGCGCCGCCTCGTCGACGCGCGACGCCGATGTCGCCGCACGCACCAGCGGCGCAAAAGTGTGGTGCGTCATGCTTGGCCTGCCCATGCTCTCCGCGTACTCGGGCCGCGCGTGCGGGATGGCCGGATCCGTCGTAAAGTCGTGATCGTTATCTTGCTTGTCGACGTACCGCAGAATATCGACGTCTGTCGGGTAGTACGACTGGCGGAAGCACTTTGCCAGCACGCGCGGCAGCAGCGCCAAGAAGCACGTCAGAAGCCCCAGCATCCAGAATTGAATGCTCGGGTACAGGAAGTGGTTGTTGCCGTACGAGTAGGTCGACGTGAACGACGCATAGATCGGCGCAAAGGCGAACATCACCACCGTGCCCAACCACACACCGCCAAAGATGAACCACGTCCACGCGCGCGCATTGATGCCCACGAACAGGTTCGCCACCAACACCGACGCAATCGCCATGCCCGTCGACCACTCGTACAGGTTGATGTCGTATCCATCGCTCCTCGCCGACGTCGTGTTGTACGAGTAGGCGAAGAAGAAGAACAGAATCACCGACTGGTAGATGCCGTCGATGAAGTAGATGATGAACGGTCCCAGTCCAAAGTACGCGCGCTTGCGCGACTGGTGGTACAGCTCGGGCACCTGCATGAGCACCTTGTCGTTGATGTTGCGGTCAAAGATGCCGATGCAGATGACCGCCAGCACGGTCCACACGGCGTTCCAGAGCAGAATGTAGACATAGTCGATCGCCTGCGTCGTCGACCACGCACAGTAGATCTGGAACCAGAACAGCGTGCCCACCTGGATGAACTGCTTGTAGAAGAAGTTGGTGATCATCGTCGCGTTGCGGTAGTACGACCAGTGGCCGTGCACGAGCACCAGGCGCTTGAGATAGCGGAACTGCGCGATGGCGTAGTCGGACGAGTTGACCGCCTGCAGACCCTCCTCACCCGCGATACCCACACCCACGTGGGCGGCCTGGATCATGCTCACATCGTTGGCACCGTCGCCGATCGCAAGCGTCATCACACCCAAGCCGTCCTTGATGAGACGCACGATGAGCGCCTTCTGCAGCGGCGACACACGGCAGCAGATGACCGCCTTGCACTGCGTCGAGATGCGCAGCAGCAGATCCTTGCTAAAGTCCTCGCTGAGCGCATGGCCCAGCGCCGTTCCGTCAATCACGAGCGCGAAGCCGCCGGAGCGTTGACCGTTGTCCTCGCCCACCAGCGACACCTGACTCACGCTGCTGCGGCGGTTGCGGTGGTACGACGGCCTGCGCGACATGAACGACGATCGTCGACTTTCGCTCTCCTCGCCCGGAGGCTGGTGCTCCATCTCCTGAAGCACAGCCGGCCCGCCGAAGAAGCGCACCACCGCCTTGCGGAGCTGTTCGTACGCCGAGTTGGGCTGGCCGTACTCGCCGCCGCGCACGACGACCAGGTTCATGTCCTCGGTAAGCAGCATGGTGCTGTAGCCGATCGCGATGGCCGTCTCGAGCTTGTCGCCCGTGGCCACCCACACGTTGATGCCGGCGCGCTTGAGATCCGCAATGGTCTCGGGCACACCGTCCTGCAGCTTGTCCTCGATCGCCGTGGCG
>AWNI01000039.1:264216-278663 GCA_000517465.1 Moesziomyces aphidis
CCTTGAGGTTGGTCTCGCCGTCGAGGTTCTTGGTCTCGATGAAGCAGCTGTCCTCCTCTTCGCTGGTGGCGCAGATGATGATGTCGGCAGGGATGCTTTCGTTGTTGGTGAGGTAGACAAAGTCACCGACGGCGAGCTCCTCCCAGTTCTTGTTCTTCCAGCGGGGCGCCTTCTTGGAGAAGAAGGCGTGCTCCTCGTCGGCGGTCAGGATGCGACCCTGGTGCCTGATGCGACCGTCGTCGAGCTGCTCGTAGTCGGATTCGAACTGGCTGTGGCGTGTGGTGGAGCGTCGCGCGAGCTGGTGCGACATGCGAGGAGGCGCGTTGGCCTCACCGGGCACGGGAACATTGCCACCTACGGCGGTGGTGGCGCCGCCGCCGGGCGCGTCTGCAGGCGGTGCGATGGGCTCGTCTTGCTGATGGGCGTGGCCTTCCTCGGCAGCGGCTTCGGCCTTGATGGCCATCTCCTTCTGAAGCTTGGACGACTGCTTCTTCTTGCCGCCAAACAACGTATCTTTGACGGATTGGAAGAGGGCGGAAGCGCTCCTGCCCCTGGGCTCCATTGCGTTGGGGTTCTGCCAGCCGCCACCGGTGAGTGTGCGTACCTTGAGACGGTTAATGTGACGATCGGACTGGTGGCGCTTGATGTCTTCGTAGCCATCCTTGGCCATGGTGATGGCGAGGACGGCGAGCAGGGGCAGCATGGAGACACCGGGGTTGATGGTGGTGAACTGCGGGAAGAACTGGAGGATGACGATGAGGAGGAAAAAGAGGTTGGCGACACGACGGAACTGCTCGAGCAGATTCTTGAAGACGAAGTTGTAGAGGGTATATTTGGCGGTCAAGACCTGATTGCTGGCATAGACCCAAGGGTATTGTGGCTTTCCCTTGTGGTCGAAGGCCTGTTCTGGAAGAGGCTCATTGAAGTAGACGGAGCGAGGTGCGGGTGGCGGTCTCTGCTTTTTGAAGACGACGTCGGGGTCGAGGCTGATGTTGGCGAGCTTGGTGCGGAAAGCCTTGATCTTTCCTGAGGCTGCTGAGGCGGGTGCAGCGGAAGAAGCAGCCTTGGACTGCTTCTTGTTGGATCCACGCTTGCCAAACATGGTGGAGAGCGACGCGGCTGGCTGGTGAGGATGCGCAGCTGCTTAACGCCGAAGCTTGGCTAGCAGCCCGTACTGCGCAGGTGGCTTGCAGCGGCAAGAGCTGTCGGGAGAGAGAAGCTGCAGAGGGAGGCGCCGTTGCGGGTGGGGCAAATGAAGTCTGGGTGCAGCTGGGCCAGTGATGGAAGCGGCAGACAACCCCTGTGCGTTCGTCTGTGCGTTGATGTTTGGAACGGGCGTAACGTTGGAAATGAAGTGACGTAAAGTCGGATGGAGCGCTCCCGGATCTCGTCGATGGTGGCAGGGACGGCTTCGTTGAGTTGTCCAATGTCTGAAGCTGAGGACGTGGCCGCTATGATGGATGTGCTTCCTTGGCGGCAGTTGCGACTCGACCACGAAAGGAGGCAGGCCGGCGACACTGAAAAGCAGAGCACCTCTATCGCAGGGTCCGAGGTGAGGCTTGCCACTGAGTAATATAACTCAAACGAAATGGTCGTCGCAGCCGAAGGAGCGGGCGTTGCGATGGGTATGTTGTTGAGGATGCAGATGGTGGTGGAGGTCAAGGAGTGTAGCGAGGCCCGGGGCTGTACACGGAAGAAGCAAACAGACGAGGAACGTGGCTCGACTCGTACCGACCAACGACACGCGCTCACACGCACTCAGCCACTCTCGCTGCACCACCCATTCAAAAAAAAAGGCGCCTGACTCCGCGGCACCACGGCGCTTTTGGCATCGCAGCTATTTCCGAGCAGCAACGCGCGCTTGGCAGTTGCATCCGGGCGCTTGTGTCCGTCGACGCTTCATATGCCTCTCGAGCGACGAGAAGAAACGGACAACTGAACTGAATTGGCGACGGCTTTGGTTTGGGTTTGCGGGTTCGACACAGCCTGGGCTGTGCTGGACGCACGAAGGGCAAACAGGTCCGGCTCGGATTTGGCGATCCGGTGGTCGCTGCGGTCGCCGCTTGTTTGTCAGAAGCACCCACAGCTGCTTGGCTCTGTGTTGTGGTGCTCGTTCGGGGTCGAGTGCAGTGCAGTGCCTCGCCTCAGCTGCAGACGCCGAGCAGAGTGAGCCAGTCGTGCATTTCTATTTTTTGTACAGACGGGCCGGCGCGTTTTTGAATTCGAGTCGAGCGTCGAATTTCCGTCACCGCTCTGCTGCTGCTGTACTGCTGGTGCTTGCCTTACGGCGCTAAGGCACCCGCGGGCAGCCCCTGTCATCATCGCGTCCACGGAGGAATATTGGATTCGCAACTCAGCCTGCGGCCGTGCAGATGCAAGGAAAATCGGCCCGACCGTCACTCACATGCACTCCCTCCACCGCATATCAAAAAAATCAAGCCTCGGCGTCGCTTTGCCCAGCTGTGTTTTGATGCCTCGAGCAACTGCAGCCGAGCAGCATGTCTGTCGTCCCGTGCATATCCAGCGGTCCTTCGCACCTTTGCACCCTTCTCTGCATCAGCACCGAGCATCCAGCACATGCATGTAGTTGAGATCTCCCGATTCCGAGTTGGGGGGTGAGACCGACCCAGTCAGGCGGCACCTGCAGAAGCCTGTCAGGGGACGCACCGACACCTCCGCGGAGCAAACACGTGAAGCGTCCGGCGGAGATCCGTCCTGCTTCATTGAACCATGGAGTGCGAGCATCGAAACCTTCTTTCGGAGCCAAGCCTACCAGCGTTGTACTGTACTGTACTGTACTGTACTGTAGTACTGTAGTCTGGACCAACAGCTCCGCGTGGCTCGAACCGATTCCCTCGAGATTTGCATTCGCTGAACAGGGTCCGGAAGTAGGCTCCGGTAGCAGGCCCCGGGTGGTGCCATGCAAGACCCTCGGTCATCCTTCGCATGATCTGACCGACTCTGTGGCGCTTGGACCCTTGTGGTGTGCAAGTTGCCATCGGTCATGCCAGTGCTCACAACCTTCCCGATTCCACAGCTCGATCCTAGGCACGGTCCGCTGTCCTCGGTTGACGACAAGTGAGATTATATTATGGGCTGGTCTACTGCTGCTCACTTGTTCGAGTTGAGCGTCTTTTGGAAGAACGCACGCACGTCCTCCTCGCGCACCATCTTGCCCGTGCCGGCAAACGGCTTGAGGTGCTCCCACAGCGCGTCGCGGAACTTGCTGTACGCATGCAGCGAATTGATCATCTTCTCTCTCGGCATGGCACGCAGCGCAGCCATACCTAAGTCGTACGTAGACGACGTCACCGACGCCGCATCGTCGTCGCGAACGGATGCCTGTGGATCTGACGGTGGCGCGTACGTCTCCTCGGCCTCCAGCACGTGCGGAAGAGCGCTCCACTGCGGCAGGCAGTCTGCGCAGCGGCAGATCCGATCGCGAAAGTCGTCGCTAAGGAATACATCGCAGCGCTGCGAAGGCTTCGTCTCGGATGCTTCTGAGCTTAGCGCAGGCACCCACTCGTCCACCACCGACGCCCCGAGCTTCGCGATCATCGACAAACCCTCTGGCAGAGTGCAGCCAGCATCGGCCGCTTCGAGCTTGACTCGTTTGCTGCCTTCCCCTGCTGTCTGATCGTCCTTTGGATCGTCCTCGGCACGCCGCTTGCCATCCTTTTTCTCGGCTAGGCCCGCTCCTTGCAATGAGATTTCGGCAGCGGCTCCATGCGCGTTGCCCTGCTCCTCCTTTTCTGGCCTCGTCGATGGCAGCCCGCCCGAGGAGCGAGCGATCTCGGCGACAGACTTCAGCAAGGCGCCATTCGCGGCAGCGCTCACCTCTTCTTGCGTGAGAGCCTGCTCTGGCTCCACGGCAAGTCCAAAGATCCTCCAGCTTCGTCCTTGGTACGGGCCTCCAGCGTTTTGTAGCTCCTCTTCCGTAGGCACTTGGATGCTAGCGACGCCATCGTATTGCCCCGCTTCACCCGCATCTTGGCTCGTCGCAACAATCATCCAGCCTCGTGCTCCGGCGTAGCGTCGCAGAAGCTCGTTGCCCGGCTTGCGCACACATGCGTCGCAGACCATCAGGTCGAACAAGTCGTGGTCGATCAAGGGCGCTTCCGGCTCTGTTGCAGAGGGAGGCATCGCCGGATCAGCTGATCGGGTGGCCGTGGTGGATGCGGCCGACGCTTTGCCTGTCTCGTCATCGCCGCTGACAGGTTTAGGCAGCGGAGCTGGACGCAACGAGGTGCAGCTTTCGTGAAGCCATTCTTCGCACACGATGCACTGGAACATCGTCTCGTCCTCCTTCTCGGGATCGTACGTCTTGCCACGTTCGCAGTAGCAAAAGCTTCCGTCAAAGTTGTGATTGTAGCTGTTCGTGTCGTTCTGCGGATCAAATCCGGGCTTTCGCAGCGTGCATGGCTTGGCATCGTCGGGATACGACAGCTGTTCGGCCAATCGGGTCGAGCAGCCAGCTTGGTTCGGTTCGCGCTGTCGATACAGGTTGGGCGTGCCACAGTCGCAGCGGAACTTGCGTTTGTTGAAGAGCTCCACCAGCTCATGCTCTGCGTGGCACGATACGCTGCAGCCCGCACACACACCGCCACCACCACACGTCTTGCACGAGTAGACGGGCTGACGGATGTTGCCTCGCTCGTGCGTGCAGGTGTCAAACTGAAACGGGATCGCCTCGTTCGCTTGCGCCTCCAGCTTGGATTGTTGCGCGATCAGATCGGCGGCGGTGAAGCCTACTTCATCTTCGCCCAGGTTGGGCGCTGGCAGCGAAGGATCGGGGAGCTGGGCCGTGGAGGAAGATGGCAGGTTCGATCCCGATGCATCCGACACGGACGCCGAGCCTGACGCCTGGTTGTCGGAACTCATGCTGGGGTGGGAAGCTGCCCTCGAGCCTTGTGTACAATCGAGAAGACGATTAAGACGAGGAAGAGTGGGTGAAAGAGACAATGTCGAGTGGTTGGAAGGATCCAAGGAAGGCAGCGGCGGCGCAGCGGTTTTCAGTCGCGCGACTTTCGACTCGGTCCAACACTTTACGCGTCTCGAAGCGCGCCCCGAACGCACGCCACTCTACAGAAACGGTTCTCGCTTCGCCCGACTGTAGCGACAATGCAGACGGTGAGTGGTGGTTGATTCTCATCTATGTCTTCACGCGTACCGCTCTGTGCGTCATTCTCCTCAGAGCATGGCGCCAGCAAGCTGGACGACTCAGACTGCCGCCAGCATACGAGCGGTGGTGTCGCGTGCGCCTTCAATGCCTTTCAGGGTCGCGCCTAACAGGTTTGCGCTCGAGCCAGGCAGGCGGGCAGCCTCCACTCGAGCAGCATTTTTGGAGCCTCAGCTTTTCTTGGCCGCAGCTGCAGGAGCGCACTCCCCTGCAGCTGAATGCTTTGTGGTCGATTCGCTTGCAAGTTTCCATTCAACACTCACTATCCAGTACGCAGTGTTGATCTCCATCCATCAAGGTTCTGCAACATCTTACGGAGGCCGAAGGGCGCAATGGAGGACACTTTGTATAGCAGGCGACAGCTCGGACGACGTTGCCTTGGTGCAGCTGTAGCGATACTCGCCCTCTGCGCATCCGGAGCGCGCGCATGGGAGACCAAAGCTCAAGCGCTCGAACAAGCGGTCTCACTCGTACATGATCCAAACGTCTTTGGCGTCTCGAGCCTCTCGACCCGCTATCCTCCCGACCATGCTGTCGCAGAGCTCGCCGACCATGTCATCACAGGGCCCGAGTACTATTCCCTGTGCGATTCCGAGGAGGGCTCTCTTCTCTATCTCGGATTGACCGTCTCGCAGACGTGGCGAAACGTGCTCCGCAGCGAGTCCCGCAATGCTACCGTGAGCATTGCGTCGAATGCAGATCCCTCTCTACCAGATCCTCGACACAGCTCAAAGCACCATCCAGATCGATGGCAGGATCACCGACCCTCGTGGAGACGCGGAATGCCTTCCAAGCCGCGCATCACCCTCTTCGGCCATTTCGACATTCTCAACGTCACTAAGGAACCCCGTGAGGCTGAAAAGGCCTCTCAATGCTACCTCGAACAGCACAAGGACGCTTCGCACTGGGCACCCAATTCGACCGAGTCGCCCCACGTGCCCTTCTGGGCAACATTCAACGTAGACAAGGTATACTGGGTCGGCGGCTTCGGAGACGAGCACTACATCGGCTGGTTTACGAGCGACGAGTGGAGCACGGCCTTCAAGCGACACCGTCTTTCTGACACCCTGCCACAACCCGTTCAAGACATCCCTCATCTCGCTTTCCAGTAACAACCGTCATTCATATGGAAAGCATTCTCTCACGCCTCTCCGTATCCACCAGAAACTATGAAAGACACCATGATCTGCATGCTCGGGCCCGATGGTGAACGCTTTCGTCGTTGCTGATCAGTAGGCTGATGCTATGGCCAAGGGAATGTTACGCCATTCCCACGAACAAATTTGATCTTTTCTTTGATCTTGGCTGAGTTCGCAAGATCAAAAATCTCGTATGCAAGTCGGGTGACCAAACGCCCGGCCTTTTTACGCGCTTTTCGCTCACGCGTCGAAACCAACACCTCTCGCACACTTTTTGGCGAAGCGTGGCGCTCTTGTAAGCTGCGTGTGCAGGCTACTGCTGCCGCTGCTGCTGGAGCGTCGGAAGAGGTCCGAGGCTCGCCCTAGTCAGCAGACAAGCCTTGCATGCAGCAAGCAATGCTCAGTCGTTGAAGTTCCCACCGCCACCCGTCCATTCCACTTCACTTCACTTCACTGCTCCCGGCTCGCCGCCCTCACCATCACCCCCGCCCGCCTTCTTCGCATCCGACCACCACTTGCCCTTCGTTGCCACAGCAGCGCTTTGTCGAACGGTCGCGCTTCCTTACGACCAGGCAGACTGGCTCTTTCGATCCACCTAGCATCACCACCATCTTCCGTATCGACTTCGCATACTGAACATGTCTCAGAGCGTCCAGGACCCCGCGCAACTCGGCGAGGAGGACATGGGCGAGGGTTTCGGCCCCTTGCCCGTATCCAAGCTAGAGGTGCGTAGCCACTGCTGTGTCCCTCGCCATGCTTAGCCGATGTAGCTGACTGGATGATCGTTTCTGCTCCTTCTTCGTCTGTTTCTTTAGGACTTTGGCATCTCGAGCTCCGACTGCAAGAAGCTCGCCGAAGCCGGATACAACACTGTCGAGAGCATCGCTTTCACGCCCAAGAAGAACCTCCTCCTCGTCAAGGGCATCTCAGAGGCAAAGGCAGACAAGATCTTGGCCGAAGGTAAGTTCATCGCGAACCACTCATGGACACTAGCGCCTTGTCACAACGAGTCAGACGACTGATGTATCCGCCCTCCCCTTGTCTTTGCTCGCCACCCGCGTGTCCCTGCCCTCTACAGCTGCCAAGCTGGTGCCGATGGGCTTCACCACGGCCACCGAGTTCCACGCGCGCAGGAACGAGCTCATCTCGATCACGACGGGCTCCAAGAACCTCGATGCCATCCTCGGCGGTGGCATGGAGACAGGAAGCATCACCGAGCTTTACGGGGAGTTCAGGACGGGCAAGAGTCAGCTCTGCCACACGCTGGCGGTCACATGCCAGCTCCCCGTCGACATGGGCGGAGGCGAGGGCAAGTGCCTGTACATCGACACGGAAGGTACCTTCCGTCCCACTCGTCTGCTCGCTGTCGCCGAGCGTTACGGGCTCAACGGCGAAGAGGTGCTCGACAACGTGGCGTATGCGCGCGCCTACAACGCCGACCACCAGCTGCAGCTGCTCATGCAGGCGTCGGCGATGATGGCCGAATCGCGCTTCTCGCTGCTCATCGTTGACTCGCTCACGTCGCTCTACCGCACCGACTTTTCCGGTCGAGGCGAACTCTCGGCGCGACAGATGCACCTCGCCAAGTTCCTGCGAGGCCTGATGCGTTTGGCGGACGAGTTCGGCGTGGCGGTGGTCATCACCAACCAGGTCGTGGCGCAGGTGGACGGAGCGACCGCATTCACTGCGGATGCCAAGAAGCCCATTGGGGGCAACATTGTCGCGCACGCCTCGACAACACGACTCTCGCTGCGAAAGGGTCGCGGCAACCAGCGTATTTGCCGCGTGGCCGATTCGCCCTGCCTTCCCGAAGCTGATGCTGTCTTTGCCATCGGCGCCGAGGGCATCATCGACCCGGTAAGTCACTTTTGCTTCCAGCTGGCGAGCTTAAGCATGTGCGAGCACCGACTGACCTCTACACCTCTTCTGCATCTGCGAATCTCGTTCACAATCTGCGCCTCTACAGACCGATTGAGTGCCTGCAGCTCGTATGCCTGGTCGCTCCGATCGAACAGGGGCCCTCTTCACTGCGGCCGAACCATCCCTGTACAATATTGTTTCCTTCGTTTCCACTCGTCGCACTCGACCACATCTTTCGTCCGCAATATGCATCACGGTCTTCTAGCTCCTCTACGTCTTAGTGAATTGAATTCAGTGACGAGTGCCGACTCGAGTGCACTGGCCAGCCAAATCCTAGATGGTGGGGCCAATCTCGGAGCATGCGCTTAACGCGCCAAGTTTTCCTCTTCTCCGTCCTTCGCTTTGTCCTTCTGAGGTTAAGCGAGCTAGCCTGTTAAAATGAAAGGTACACGGCTCTCGTCAGCGATGCAAACCACACCCGTGATGAAGTCGCGGGATGAAGCAGTCCCACAGGTCGCTCTGCTGATGTGAGGACAGGAGGCGGACAAAGCATTGAGGTTCACTCGCACGAAAAAGCTGAGCCAGCGGCTTGACTCCACTTGCTCTTGGGTGCAAAATCTCACACACAGAAGGCTGTCGAATTTCGGATGGATGTGGCAAAATCAAGGTGAGGCGAGGCATCTGAGCCGCAGTCACACGTTTCAGAGTCTGGATTCAGGCTCAGCGGGGCAGCAGCACAGCGCGCTGACAGCCAGGCTGCGGAGTCAGACTGAGTTAGAGCCGGCAGGAGGCCAGAGAGCCATTCAACTGCGAGTGTTGCAGCTCGCCCGCATCCTTTTGCCTCGGAGTGAGTGCGCCAACTGGACCTGGGTAGCCGAGGTCGATTGTCCAGGAGCCAGCCCGCATCGGGCCTGCAAGCTGTCACTCGCCTCATCGCTCCACTCACAACCTCCATCCAACAGTCCCATTCTCCCACACCCGCTTTCCGCGCTTCTCATCCCGGTTCCTCAGCTTCTTTACTATATCCTTCCTACTCTTCACCCTGCCGTTGCGACTCGTTGCCGCCTCGCACAACAAGACCTCGTTCAATCGACATTCAAGGCAACCGCTCACCAGCTCATCCTCCAGATCTGATTCCGTCCAAATCATTGTCTGCCGCCACAAGTTGCCGCATTGCGCATACATTCTCGTCTCAAACCAGCGGAAGCTCCGTCAGATCCTCAGCTTTACTTTCCTCGTGCATTGTGCAGGAGCTCGTCGCTGGAACAACAACTGCCGAGAGACCTTCATAACCTTCTCCTCGACTCTTTTTCGACACCAGCATGATCGCTGCTATGAGGCCTTCTCACGTTCACTCCACCGCAACCTCTGTGCACTCTCGGCCAAGCTCGCGCAACTCCAACCACGTCAACTCCACATCCGTAGCCTCTCCCTCCACACAGGCCAAGATGGACAAGCTGGCAGCAAAGGCTGCCACCAACGTCGCCAATGGCGTCTCTGGCAAGAAGGCCTCCGCTTCCAAGAAGGCCGACAAAGCGGCGCAACAAGCTGCCGCTGCCACCGCGGACAAGCCCAACTCGACTCCCGGACTGATCACCTTGACCAAGCCCATGTCCGAGGAGATGCAGGCCTCCAAGCAGGCAGGCGGCAACGCCAAGTCCAAGAAGGCCAAAGAGGCCAAGTTTGCGGCAGACGAGACGTCAGGCACTCCCATCAAGTCGTCTCGATCCAAGAAGTCGCGGTCGTCGCCCAAGGCCGACGCAACCGAGATGCTTCTCTCGAAATCCGCCCCGTCCGCTCCCATCACCCACGGTCAGCGCGCTACGCGCAGCAAAGCAGCCGACGCAGAGCCCGCAGACGCCAACTCTGGCCTCACCTGGCAGCAGGAGATGTTCAAGCAGGCCTCGCGCTCCCACTTAGATCTGTCTCAACAGGCCAATGGCTCAAAGCGTCAAGGCAAGAAAGCGGCGGCCCCTAAGCATGACGGCAACCTCGCCCATCCTCAGAAGGTCCAGGACGGACGCGACTCGCCGGCTTTGACTTGGCAGCAGGAGCTGCTGGGTGCCAAGAAGCGAGCAGGTCCTCACTTTGACGTCTTTGCAGATGCCCGGGATGTCGAGACGTTCGGCGCCGAGGACGGCTCAGCTCCCAACACCACTCACCAGTCTGGCAAAGCTGGCAAGAGGCGTCCTCGTGCTGGCAGCTTCGGCTCCGGAGGGCATAAGAATGGCAAAGGCGCCAAGAACCGTCAAGCGGATGTGCCTCTGCACATTGACGACCTCTTTGAATCCGCCAATGGCATGGTCAAATCGAAATCGTCGCAGTCTCAACGAAGCAACGCTGGCTCGGCCAACCACGCGACCAATCAGCACGCTCAATACCCCATGCACGGCGCCCCCATCCACATTGCTCCGTCCACGCCTGTCAAGAAGGCGACCAACGGCAATCAGCAGCATCCCGCTGTGGCCGCCGCCATCGCCTACGCGGGTCCCAACTTCCACAACTCGCCTTCGCCCGCCAGCCTGCCTGCGCCCAAGTTTCACAACCGCCTGAGCAAGAACAGCGCGGAGCTGGAACGCGGATCGCAACTCGCAGCCGGCAGCAGTGGAGACTCGGGCAGCAGCGACGACGAGACGGTGCTCACCCGTGGCGTTCGCAGCACCACGGCTCCTGCCGAGATCGCCACCCCCTCGAAGACGCCCGCGCCTGTTGCTCTTGCCTCGGACCGCATGGTCTCTGCCGAGTCGCCCGCGCCCAAGGCTGCCGCGCAGCCCGGTGCCACCGTCGAAAGCCTTCTGGCTCGCATGCTTGGCGGTGCCCGACTCAACTAAGTCTCACCATGGACTCTGCTGCGGCAACAGGCCACCGCGAAACGCGCGATGTCGGATCTGGGTCCTTCCAACTCAATCTGCATTCGGCTCTAATGCCATTCTCGTATTGCCATGATCGCATCGCAGCTCTCCATGCATCCCAAGATTCGTCCGCAAGGTCCAACAATCTGGCATCCCCACACCCGTCTCGTTTCTCTGGCTACGGCCTGTCATGGACCAGCGCGTCAAATTCTGAAGCGCCCTGGCTCCAACGCGTCGACACCTCTTGCGTCTACCAAGTCCCGTCGGCGTTGTCTTTCTCCCGTCTCTCACCTGCTCTCAGCCTCTCCTTCGACCTTGATCAGCTTCCTTCGGCTCATCGACGCAGCCAATTTTGGCTGCAGCTCGGCCCTCACAAGTCAAGCTGTTTACTATCCGCCTTTTTCCTTGTATGGTCTCATGCCACGGGTTGGCTTTTCGTTGTCTGTCGCATTGCATCTCGTCCTGTATCAGTATCTGCTGTCTTTCTCGGACATACCGTGCCGCGCACGTCTATCGCAGGACATCTCGAATCTCGTACGGTCAAAGGCATCGCAACGCAAACCAGCAACCTCCAATGTTTCGATCTCAGCGTTCGGTATGCCACTCTCTGGCGGCTTACGACGCATGCATATCGCTCAATCGCATAACCAGGCTTTCCCGTTCGCGGCAAGCATCCTGGCCTTCACATCACAATCTCAGGCTGCTACCCATATACAGCCTGCATTCAATTAGCCTCAGCTCTAACGGCTTCTCGTGGCTGCTTCGCCACAAGCCTCCCTTCACTAGGGGCGTGGCCTCCTCCTTCGTTCCTTTCCCCCTCACCATCACCTTCGATCAGTCCCGCCTTCCTTCCTATTCTGCTTATCCTTACTCTGCTTAGGCTCACCTTTCTCCACGCGCTAGGTCTTCTGTCTCGGCCCACGTGCGCTCACCTCTGGCCCACTCAGAGATGCTGTTGCGTAATTCATCCACCCTTTCCCCCCCTCTTCAGACGGCAGCCAGTGTGATGGGTGTGCGGGAGGGTTGAGCGACTTGTGATTGGCACGCGTGAATGGGGTCTAACAAATTACGCGTGGGCGCACGAGCGTATGAAGGCGCGCGGTCGCGTAAAGCGCAAAGAGGGTTTTGGCGAGGTGTTGCATTCGCGGTGCGGCGACTTTGTCTTGCTTCCGCACCTGCATCTGCCCCATCATCTCTTCCTGCGCTCGGAGCGGAATCGTCACCTCTACCTCGTCTTTCCTCATACCGTCCACACTCGCTCGCGTCACGCTCTCTTTCAGTAGCTTTACCTTGGTTCTGGTGTTCCCGGTGCCGACAACAGAGCTTTATTCGCTAAGATGCCACGCAAATCGACGGGTGGGGTGTCGTCGGCCTCTGCGCCGGGTACGCCCATTAGCAAGACCACCGGCAAGACTGGAGACGGAGAAGCATCTGGAGGCTTGATTGTACCTGCTGAGACGAAGGCGGTTTTGCGGCAGCAAGAAGTGGCGCTCAAGACGCTCACGCACGGCATCGACTCTTACGAGCTCCCACGGAGCAACGTGATCAAGACAGCCAAGACCGACATTCCCGACAGCGTTCAGCTGCGCAAAGAAGTGCAACAAGCACTCGTCAAGTCGGCGAGCGTATTCATCAGCTACCTCACAGCCACGGCCCACGAGACTGCACAGGGCAAGGGGGCAAAGATCATCAGTGCCCAACACGTACTTGATGCCGTGGGACAGCTCGAACTCGGCGACGAAGCTCAGAAGGAGATGAAGGCGCAGCTGAGAGCGTATAGGGAAAACGCTCAGCAGAAAAAGGTCAAGGCAAAACAGACTGCCGCAGAAGACGGAAATGACGCAGACGTTTCAAGAGTCGATAATGCCGAGGAGGACGTCTCGATGCAGGTCGAAGAGGAGGATGCAGAGAGGGATCAACTCATGGAAGACTAAATCACAACCGTTTCCCATCCGAAAGAGCGACATTGCGTGAAGGAATGGCTAGGCTTCAGTGACGATTCCAACCTGAACATCGATGCCTGCACGAAGCAGGACATCGATCCAGACCTTTTGCGTCTCGCTGAGTCTATCACCTGGTCCCTTGACCTCTACAAACCTAACCGTCCTATCTTGCATTCTCCAAACCACCAGATCGGGCATTCCGCCGCTGCAGTGATCCCACTCCTCGACGAGCATCTGACACACGGTACTGATCGCATGTCCACCCAGACACTCGGCGACCTCCAACACGACGTCCCTGCTAAACAGGTCCCACCTACACCCCACTGCCCAGGTCTTCTTTGGTCTTTCGCGGTCGTCGGCCTGTGCGATCAGATCCAGCCCGCCAGTGCGCGCGATGCAGTCCAGCCGCGTGCGGATCTCGGCCCCACGCACGACGCCGAACGAGTCCGAGCCCAGATCCAGCGGCGCCGCTTGGTACGGCGTCTCGAACGAGCCCGCAACACCGTCCATGAAGATGACGTCCCACATGACCAGCACGACGATCATGGTCAGCAGCTTGCCTTCGCAGTGGAAGCCGCGGAAACCCTCGCGCGCATAGTGCTGCAGACACAGCTGCTCCACATTGCACGCCTGGCCGTCCAGCCCGCGCCAGACAGACCGCATCGAACGCCGCGTCGACGTGCCCACGGTCGTAAAGTCGCCGCCTGATAGCAGTGATACCGTGGCAGCGTCCGGCGCAGCGGCCATGTCGTCCCACGAGATGTCGTCCAGGTCCTCCTTCTTCACCGCCAACTCGAGCGAGTCGGAGGAAGTATCGAGGCTGCCTGAGTCTGCTGCGTCGCTTACGGCCGAGGTGGATGCAGCGGCGGGCTTGACATCGAACGAGGTGGTGGGCTCGGCGAACGACTCGATCTTGACGCGCTTGAAGAGCGGCTTGCGGATCTGAAATCCAGACGCGGCTTTGGTCGGGCTACTCGGGCGTGAGTTTGGACGTGGTGGCGTGTGGCTCTTGGACCGTGGCTCGTCGGGCGACGTTGGCGGCGATGCACCTACGCTGCCACTGCGGAGGAACTTGGAGAGCGCCGTGATGGGCTCCTTGGTGTGTTCATCCGTCTCGACCATGGCGTCGAGCCTGACTCCCTTGAAGACGACCTCGGTGGTCTTCTTGAGCTTGGTGTACGAGAAGTCATGCTGCTCCGAGCGGGGCACTCTGAGCTGCGACTCGAGCCTTGCAATGCGTCTCTGCAGCGTATCGTGATAGATCAGATGCGTATCGGGATCCTGCATGCCCTGTACGCTGATGGCGAGCGCCTCCTTCTTTCCCTTGCGCTGGTCGTCCGAGTACAGCGCGGTGATGAGCGCGAGGCGGTCGTACCAGTCGCCCCTACGTCCGCGGCGGAAAACACGCTGGTCGAGCAGGGCGTGCAGAACCTCCTTCTCGCGCTCGCGCAGCTTGAAGCGCGCGAGCACGACG
>AWNI01000039.1:291956-317256 GCA_000517465.1 Moesziomyces aphidis
ACGACGACGACGACGACGACGAAGACGAGGACGAAGACGATGACGCCGAAGAAGAATACGAGATCGAAGTGGTGCGGGGTCATCGTCAAAAAAAGGGCAAAGAAGCAGTAAGTGGTTTCCTCTCCTCCCGCTATCCCGTAGCTTTCCGCACCACGGCTCAGCAGCGCGCGCGCGCGGATAGGAACTGACATTGCAGCATTTTCTTTCCCCCGCTTTCGAAATCTGGCAGTACAACATGGAATACCTCATCAAGTGGAAAGGCTATCCCGACACCGACAACACGTGGGAGCCAGAGGCGCAGCTTCCCCAAGACTTGGTCAACGCGTACTGGAAGAAGCAGCCTTCCAAGTCGCAGCCCAAGAAGTTCGAGAAGCGCATGTTGCAAGAGAGCGAAGACCAGGAGAGCGAGGACGACATCGAGCCCATCGAGGCGGACAGTGACGAAGACCAATACGCCAAACAGTCGAAGCGAGGCTCCGCAGCCAAGGCCAAGCTCTCGGTATCGCCCAAGCGCAACGGCCGTGCAAGCAGCACGACGGGCTCGAAGCGCTCGAGCCCTTCCAAGTCGGCGTCGGGCAGCGCGCGCGGCGCCAAGAAGCGACGCACCTCTTCCTCCGGCCGCGGTCGCCGAGCGCCTTCGTCGGACGACGATCAGTATTCTGAAGACGACCAGGAGGACGAGGAGCAAAGCGAGGTGGACGACCAGAGTGTTCTGGAGCAGGAGCAGACGGCGCTCAACAGCATTCGCACAAAGTTCTTGAAACACTTTGTGGAAAACGTGGAGGACTGGGAAGACGAGGTGGAGAGCGTCATCAACATGCAGCGCAGTTCCGACGACGACGAGCTACGCAGCCATCTGCAATTCCGCAACACCAACGCGTGGCGCAAGGCCATGGGCAAGATGAGCTTTGGCCACAAGTACAGCGGGAAAGGACCGCAAATCTGGGTGGCCAACGAGACGGCCAACGAACGCTGCCCGCAAAAGGTCATCAAGTTCTACGAGTCGCACCTCCGCTTTGCAGACACGCACAGGGCTGCCCCCTAGATTCACCCTCAAGTTTTCTTTGTAACACCAGTCTGATTCATACGAATCGCATCATTCACACCAGCATCCCCAGGCATCGACAATCTGAGGCCACGATGCAGCCACGACTGCCGATGCGAGCCCCTACCACGATGAGCATACAACTGAAGCGGACGAAGACGAGCGCAGAAGCTCAGGCGGTCGACGATGAGCCAACAATGGCCGGCGATACTGGAGGACGATTAGATTACTTTTGACTAGCAATACGACGTTTGGAGCGTCGAGATCAGTTTCCGTACTGCTGGTCGTAGAGCTGTTCGGCCTGCTTGCGGGCGTGGCGCTTGGCCTCCTCGCGGTCGAGGAAGTCGAGGCCCTTGGTCTCGAAGAGCTTGTCGACCTCTGCGCCGGCGATGCCGGCGAGCATCTCCTTGGCGAACTCGTGCTTGGGGTGTTCGCCCTTGGACTCCTGGCGCTTCTCGTACTCGCGCATGGCGACAAAGCCGGCACCAAAACCGACGGCCTCGTGCGAGAACTTGGACTGGTGCTCCTGCGGGTCCTGGTTGTCTACATATCCCAAAAAACAACAGCGTCAGTATACAATGTATGAGCGAGGAAGAGGTTGATACGTACAGACAAAGTCAGCAGCCTCCTCGTGGTTACCGAATCCGAACATTGTGTCTGATTTTTGTGTGCGTGTGGTGTGGAAGGAACGATGGTTGTGTATTACAGCCAGGAGGGGCAGCTGGGAAGGAGCGGTCTTATATACGTCTTGTCGTCGAGGACGCACGGACTCGACGCTGGCGACTGCTTCGCACTTGCTCCTTGGGAGCGGCGGGCAAAAGTGCCAGCACCTTCCGTTCGCCGTGTGTGGCGGGGACGTTCTGCAGGAGGTGTTGTTCTTTCACCTTGCGAGGCTGTGTTGGGCTGCGTTGGGCTGCGTTGGGCTGGGGCCGAGACACACGCAGCTCTGTCGCTGCATGCATGCATGGGCGAACGGGCCACCATTCGGCCAACCAAGCTTGCCCGTGTCGAGGCGGACTTTCTTGACCCGGCGGGTCCTCTCTAAGCCTGCGGTTCCCAAGGCCAGCCGAGGCATTCTTTTTCCGGCCGCTCTCACTGTACACAGTTCGGCTCACCAAAGCCCCCGGAGACACACGAAGTGGCATTGGCAGCAATTGGCAGCGAGAGGCAGTGGAGCCCATGCAATCTGATGCACATACGCCGAACTAGCGTTGAAAGTGACGTGCATCCCCTCAGCCACGCCTGTCTGCATTGCAGCCCCCCAATCGCAGTGCCTATTGTTGCCGCTGCGAAGCGACAATGCACCACCACCACACTGTTCATTGTCATCCTCCCGAGTCGGAGTTGAGCAACTGGGCTTGCCGAGTGAGGCTGAGGGTATCGTGGATACACTGAGGGGGCTGGCTGGTTGGTGCGCAGTGGGTCGAGACTCGAGGGCATCGGGGGTAAGGGCGTGCACTGCCTCCGGCGGGGATGCACGCCTTTCTCACAGGACGCGTGCGTGCAGCTCAGCCGGCGGTCCGTGCCGCAACTCGCCCTTTTCCATTCAATTCGGCTCTACCTCCGCCACCTCGACATTCAGCTGCAGTGCACTCCCCGGCGAACACAAACAGTCTGCACCCATGCCGTCAGTGTGCGCTTCATCGCCCGATCACACCGCTACCGATCTGCTTCATCTCAAGATCCCAGTCCTCCACGCCGATGACTTGCATCGGGGATCCGATCGAACGGTCTCGTGCTTCACGCCGACTTGACGGCCCACGATGGACAATCGGCGTACATGACAAGGTGTTGGAAGATGCTGGTATTCCAAGAAAGCCCATTGGCAACCAAGGGTGCGCCAGTTTGCTGGTGAGACGACCGTCCTACTTGCGCTTTGCACCCTTGGGGCGGCCAGCAGGGGCAGCAGGGCCGGCACCACTGCCCTGCGCCTTGACCGAGCCCAACGAGGCCTGCCACCACGACACGGTGAGCAGCGAGAGGATGCCGTGTGCGACGCCGAACACGGTTTCGACGCGGACGCCGTGCTTGGCGAGAATCTCGGGGAAGACAAAGTCGACGAACGGCTCGGCATTGAGCAGGATCGACGACGCCACACCGTGGTAGAGCAACAGCAGGATGGCGGCAGCCCTCTTGCCCGGCAGATAGTCCGGCAGACCGTACAGCAGCAGGCACACGATCGACAGCGCCAATGCCAACGTTGCGTACATCTATCCCATACACAGCAACAAAAGTCAGTCCGACAGCTCAACCATTCGGCAAGGTGGGGGAAGATGGGCAAGGCTTACCTTGATGATGATGCTCATGGTGTTGTTGATCTCATCCTTGAAAGCGAGGCCGCGCGTGAGGAAGAGACCGATGAAAGCAACGGGTGCCTCAATGGCAGCGTGGAGAAGCCACAGGATGTTGAGCGCAGAGAAGTCGCTCACCGACTGCTGCGGCGCGAACGCTGTTTGTGGATGCGCCATCGCGGAGGTGTGGTCTGATGATCTATGATGTGGTGCGGAGACAAGTTGATGCTCACATGCGATGTGGCGAAGATAGTCCCAACCCCGCAGAAAGTGCCAATTGTCGGCGCGACCAACGTCTCGGCGCTGCTTCTTCCGAAGCCGCCGCAATTTAGAGCTCTGAACCCTCATTGGCGCGCCGTTATCGCAGCCGCCTGCCACTCTGTGCCATTTTCTACGCCCTGTTTTCCTTCCCATTTCTTGCTAGGATATTTTTTTTCCGCCTGAATGAAGCTGCTGTCTTCACTGCTTGCGGGCACACGATTGATCTGAGGACCTCTATTGCAAGCGTGCACATCAAATCGCATGCTAGCTGACAGGCTTGTGTCTATCTCTGAGAATCTCTAGTCTCTGAGCGGCTGTGTGACCGTTCCAGAGCTCCTTTCCGTCGACAATGTCAAAGTGCGGCAGTCCGAGCTGTTCGATGACGAGCGAGGCGGACACGGCGCCGTGCATGGCCGCCTCTCGCATTCTCGCGGAAGGGTCCAGCTGGGACTGCGACTCGGTCTGCACGAGGTAAGCGCTGAAGCCGCCGAGGAACGAGTTGCCTGCGCCCGTCACGTCTCGGATGCGCTCCGGGCTACAGTCCAATCCTCCTACAGCCTTACGAGCCGACGTTGAATGCCATGCGGGCACATGCTGGAAGCCCAGCCCAGCTCTTCCGACGACAGAGCCCCAGGCTCCGCTGCGAATGCACATGATGGGTCCAAATGCTTCGCCAGCCGTGCCGTCTGGCGGTGCGTGCGTTTGCTGCAGGTGCGCAACGAATCCGCCCGCCAGTTTTGTTGTGACAAAGTCGATGATCGACTCGGTGCCGCCAGTCGAAACTGCAGCGGCCTGCTGGCAAACGTGCTCCCATTCCGTGCTGAGCCCGAGCAATGCGGCCGCCTCCTCGTGGTTGGGACTGAACACGGCCAGCGAAGGCAGAACGCGCAGACACTCGTCGAGGTTCGCAAACACGCACGAGTCCGGTATCGGCTCGTAGACGAGTTTCGGAAAGCTCGACGCTGACCTTGCACCTGGACTCTTCTCGGCACCAAGGACGGCATGGATCTGGGCGATCGTCTCGAGCGCGCGCTCGGGCGAGCAGATGAGGTGGACCCACTGCGGCAACGCTGGTGGCACGCAGGGTGAACAAGCCAGCAGATCGCTCGGCTCGAGTCGGATCTTCGGCGAGAGGTAGTCGAAACCGCGATGCTCTCCCGTGTAGATATTCACGGCTCTGGTCGTGCGGTCCGGTCGCGAACGGTAATGCCACATGGACGCCGGGCCCGGAGCGGACGTCGCGGCTGCAGTCTGGTCGTATCGATCCAGAACTTGTTGGTCTTCAGGCTTCCAGTCGCAGCCGCGATCGATGACCATCTGCAGTGCGCTTGGTGGCAACCACATGCGCGCGCCAATGGCAAAGTAGCATCCTCCTCCTCCGATCTGGTCCTCGAGGCCGCGGTTGCCCAGATCCTGCCCCGTGCGCGGATCGATGAATTGGAAAGTGTCGATGATGAACATGCCCATTGTTGCGAGTTGGATCGGCGCAGCCGACCCACTGGCATTCGGCTGCGCTCGGTCGCCCATGGTCGAGCCGAAAGCGAGAGTCGCAGGTGAAAGTTGGTGGCAGCGTTCAGGCGCCTGCGAGACCTCGGGTGTGATCCGAGCGGCAGCGTGTGGAGTTTTCTTGAAAGTTGCATGCAGGGTCGGCACTCGGCCGTCCGCTCCCAGCGATTCAGGAGGGCGAGTTCGGATCTCCCGTTCGGGCCCCTTTTTTCCTAAAGGTGGCGCCTGCCTGCCCTCATCCCCCCCCCCCAGCCCCTGTCAACCCGCGACTGAACCCCCCTTGGATTTGGGCAGAAGGCGCTTCGATTGTCTGCGCAAAGATCAGCGATGGATACAAAGATACCCCTGACGCAGAGCAAGCGAGCCTCGTGGGTCCAGCGATGCCCCCTCGGATCATCCTCGCAACCGCCCTGGACGGTTGGCATGGATTCGTGACGTTGGGCTGCTGGACGCAGCCGGATGAGAGACGCGGATGTGGTGATGCGGCTGATGCATGAATTTCCATTTAGGGGCTCATCAACCAACACGACCCTGCATGCCCAACGCGCGACTGCATCCACTCAACCGACACTGGCAACCCGCACTCACGGCCTGCCACTTTTGCATCTTTGCGGACAGGGGCACGGCAGACCCGCCAGTCTCCTTCGAGGTAGAGTTGCTTCCTCTTGAGGCGAGAGATGTGCCTGTCTGTCCCTGACGAAAGTGCTGACTTGGCTTTCGTTGCATCCGCACCTGCAGGAGGGTTCTCATCTTCCTCTTCCGCCTCCTGAGAGAGCTTAATCGTCCTGACCCTTGGCATCACTCGTGGCCAGGCAGACCCACCCATTCGTCCTACCCCTCCTTCCACCATCGTTCACCTGGCTCCTGCCTCCATTCACCATCTGCCGATCCCTTTGCTCCCTCGACCTCCTTTATAACGACCTCTGACGACGCTCATCACGACCCCAACGACCTTTGCACGAGTTCAGTAGTCATCTTCCAAGCCAGCGACTGCTTGACCGGCACCACTCTCTGGCTCAGCATCATCCATCATGGCTAGCACCGACCCACCCGCCATATCCACGCCCTCGCGACCTCGCTACTCGCTCAATCCCAAACGCAGCGGCTCCTTCGCTGTCAACCCGGCCGCTCCCAATGTCGCCGGTTTCAGCCCCGGCGGTCAGGTCTTTGAAGGGTACTCGTACCTGACCCGCTCCACCTCCATGTCTACATCCACCCGGTCTCGGCCTAAGGGCCTTCAGACCGCTACGCCTCCAGCACCGCCCGCGGCCAACCTGCCAGGCTCTCCCTCCTCGCCTCGCTTCACCCGCCTGGCTCAATCTCCTCCTACCAGCCCGTTCGGTGAACACACCGAGCTTCCCCGTCGCAGCAAAACCATCCATCGCATCTCGAGCTCCATCAGCACTCCAGAGCTCCATTCCTTCAACGTGCATCCAGCTCGCTCCGTCTCCGAGTCGGAGCGCCTCGCGGAAGCTGTTGCCAACCTCCCGCACAACCCCAAGGCCTGGCTGCCGTCCCAGGTGGCCCTCTACCTCACCCATGTGCTCGGGCTAGTTCCTCGCCCCGTCGTCGAGGACGTGACCGCCTACGTGAGGAGCTCCCGCATGGGCGGCCGCGCCTTCCTCCGTCTTAGCGAATCCGACCTCGAACGCCAAGGCCTCAACCTCAAGTGGCGCAAGCTCATGGTCGAGGCGGGCCGAAAGCTGCGCCGTGACGCCCTGCGTGGGCGCATCTGGGGAAACGAGTCCGGCTCCCTTCGCTGGCCCAAGTCTGCACACGACCTCGCTCGCGAAGAGGCCGAGGAACTCGATGACTCTGAGCTGCGGGCAGAGAAAGACGGCATCGTCCGCAGCTCTTCCACCACCAGCAAGCTTACGCTCAAGCGCATGCGCGACAGTCGCAAGGTTCGAGGCATCATTCATGCCTTTCAGACGGAGCCCATGCCCACTGCCAACCCGTCGAGCTCGCCCGTCGACTCGGTCTTCGGTGAGGGCTATGTCCGTGGCCAGGCACAGCAGATCCTTTCCGAGTCTGAGCAAAAGAAGCTCTCGCTCCGTCGACCCCTCCGTCCGCGCAGATCGACCGCCGATTTCCCTTGGCTCGAAACTGCGGCAGGTGCCAAGAAGGAGGACATCGAGGCGCTTCTCTCGGCGCTCACCGAACAGGAAGCCAACGAGCTGGCCAGCGAGCTTGGTCTCAACGACCTCGACGACACCGATGCCGTTGGCCGAGCCTTGCAGCAAGACCATGCAGACTCAAAGCACAAGATGCATCTTGCCGACGAGGCTTCGGGGGAGAGCGCAGATGAGGTCGCCCTCATGCCTGCCCTCACCCGCCACGGATCGGAAGACAGTCTCTCTTTCGAAGGCGACACGTCTGTTTCCGAGTGCAGTGCCACCGAAAGCGAGGCGGTTGCTGACGCTGACACGGACTCGCGCGGTCACAAGCCTCGATACAGTGTGCTCGATGAGGATGTCATTCGAGCCATCCTGGCGGAAGCCGATCATGCCGAAGCTGGTCAGCCTACAGCCGACGGCGCTGCTGCTCACGATCAAGAGGAGCCGGCGAAGGCCCAGTTGACTCGATCCCACACCACGGCCTCCATTCTGCGACCCGAGCGCCCGTACCGCGCCTCGCTCTATACTGAAGAGGAGCTGGCTTCGCTCGACACTGATCCTCTGCACATCAGGACGGAAAGCTCGCGCGAGCTCGTCGAAGCGCTCGGACTCTCTGAAGCAGACTCCATCGAAGAGGATGCAGAGCCCCAGTTCGGCACTGCGCGACTTCGATCTGCCGAAGAAAGAGCTCTCGACGCGCTCGCCCTCCCGAATTTCGAGCAGCCCGCATCCTCCCATCAGAACGCGGAATCGCGTTTCGATGCACACGAGGAGGTGGGCTCTGCCGACAAGGGCGAGTACATCTTCATGCCTCCCGAGCCGTCGTCGCGCAAGCCGTTGTCGCAGGTCGGCTCGATCCGCCGCGCTGGCAGGGACGCGACTTTTGGCAGCAGGCGTGGCAAAGCGGTGCTTTCGCTGCTCAAAGGTGACTCGGAGAACAGCGAGTTGTTTGCGTCGCTCCCGGGCGCGACGATGCTGCGCCAAAAGTCAAACGAGACGCGAAAGACGATGGCCGCCGAAAACGAAGAAGGCTGGGGCGGCACACTCGGCCGCAGCTCCAGCCGCAAGAGCCTCAACAGCGTCTTTGAAGGCCCGAAGCCCAGCTCGATGCTGTGTGATGCGGTCAACTTTCCCAGGCGCAGCCTCGACCGTGTCGCGTCTGAAGCAGAGATTGACCTGCCGGAGCCCGAGATCGGTTCAGAGGCCGACAGCGAAGACGCAGATCTGCCGGCGCAAAAGCCCGTGGATCGGTATGAGGATTCCGCCAACGAAGGTGATGCAGATGCAGCAATGCTCCGCAGGCCGTCTGTGGAGCAGCGTCTCTCTTCTCTCTTCAACGAAGCTGGCGCAGAGAAGGCTGCCGACGAAGCTGAACCACAAGCCAAGGCGGAAGCCGAGCCAGAGGCGGCAGTTGTTGCAAGTGCCGAGGATCTTACGCAAGAAGAGCCTTCGGAGGACGCCCCAGCTGAGCCCACCGACGATCAGGAGCCCAGTCTCGACGCAGACGCTCACAGAGCAGACGCTGAAGACGTGATCGATGCCGCTGACGACGTCGCCGTTGAAGCTGACGCCGCTGGCCCCGCTGACGCTGTCGCTGCTGACGCCGTTGATGCCGCTGATGCCGCTGGCGAGACTGTCGAAGAAAAGACGGAGCTAGTCGCCGAGCCCCTTCCTGCCCCTGAGCAAGAGGTCACTGACGCAGAGTCCGAGCCTGTCGACGAGCCAGCTGTTGATGCAGCAAACAGCGAGCGCATAGATTCGATCGACACCGTCACCATCGAGCCGGAGCTCGAGCGACGCGCTGGCTCTGACAGCGACGACTTTGTTGCGATCGTTGCGCCTGCCACCGCGGACGAGACGGCGGAGAATGGCGTTGGCACTCAGGACTCCGTCGACACGGCGTCGGTTCCTGCCGCCGAAATTGCGGAGCCTGCAGCTGCGGCGGACACTGCGTCGAAGCTGCTGGTGCCGCTGACAGTGATTGAGCCGCACCCGTCGGGGACGGGCAGCATCTCGAAGCGGTCGATGGTGCTGGTGGACCGTAGGCGGTTCGAGAGCCTCGCTCGGCGCATGACGGATCTCGAGCAGCAGCTGGAGTCGATCGACCGCTCGCCCAGTTCGCGCGACGGCAGCGTCGGCACCGGCTCGAACCTGCGCGACATGTTTTCGGCGGGCACAGACGATGTGCCCTCTGGTAGCGAGGCGGACGAGATTCTCGGTGCGGTCCTCGCCGCCACGAGCGAAGCACACGATGTCCCTGTCGCCACTGCGAGCAAGGCAGGATCCGATGTAGTGCCTGTGCAAAAGGGCGGCTGGTGGCGACCCTCAAGCTGGGTATCGTACCTGTCTTCGCTCAACCCGTACTATGCCGAGCCGTCGCGCGGTGCCGAGTTGGAGGAGGAGCTAAGCCTCGATGCGCTGCTGGGCCGGCCCGAGAGCGAGCACGAGAAGCAGCTACTCGCCATCGGCGCTATCCCGGCATACATGCTCGGGCTGGGGGCAGGCGTGGGCTTTGTGCTTGTGCGCGAAGTGCTCGCCAAGGGCATCGGAAGATCGTAACAGGCTATGCGCAGGCCTGTAAAAGAACAATTGTTGTATCGAGTCACGGTTTTGTTGTCATGCCATTTTTTGTGTCGACCGAACCCCTTGACTCATCGCTGTGTGTTGCGCGCACGCAAACACATGCACCAAAGTGATATGAGCCAAGGTAACTGAGACCATAGAGCGAACAACATGCAACGCCAATGAACAGCGGGGATGGTGAGGAGGGTGAAGTACATTTTTTGGAGGGGATTAGGGGTTTAGATGCGGTCGTAGGACCAGATTCTGGCATTAAAGTCGCCGCTTCCCGTGGCCAGTAGGCCTCCGGCGGGGCTGAGGTTGATGGCAATCACCGAATTCTTGTGGCCCTGCAGCACGAACTGCGCCTGAGCCGTCTGTGGGTCCCAGAACTGAACGCCGCGGTCCTTGCTACCACTTGCGACCCACTGACCATCGGGACTGCACGAAACCGAGAGCACGTAGTCCTTGTGTCCGACAAAGGTGGTGGCACACGTGGCGTGACCGCCCTTCTCCTCGGCCCTGTTCTCCTGCACCGCCTTGGCGGTTCCAGTGAGATCCCACAGCTTGAGCGTCTTGTCCAGACTACCCGAGACGAGCGACTTGCCATCGGGCGCAAACGAGACAGAGTAGATCGAGTCCTTGTGGCTCTTGAGTCGCTCGAGCTGCTTGCCCGTCTGGGCATCCCAGACGCGAACGAGCGTGTCGAGTGCACCCGCAGCTACCAACCTGTTGTCCGACGAGATGCTGACGGACGTGACGCCCGCCTCGCTGGGCCCGTGTTCGAGACCGGGCGAGGTGTAGAGCGTGTGCAGCAGCTGACCATTCTCCACATCCCAGATGCGCACCGTCTTGTCGCCCGAACCCGACGCAATGATGCGTCCGTCCTTGGAGTAGTCGAGAGAGTAGATCTCCTGCTTGTGACCCGAGAAGAGGTGCTTGACCTTCTTCTTGCTGATGTCCCAGATGCGAATCTGCCTGTCCTCGGCACCCGTCGCGAGACACTTGCCGTCGGGGCTGAAGCAGACGCTGCGGATGTACAGATCGCCCTTGGAGTTGGCCGACTGGTCGGTGAGAACGCACGTCTTTGCGCCGGTCTTTGTGTCAAAGATCTGCGCCGACTTGTTGCAGCCGGTGGCGAGGAACTTGCCGTCGGCCGAGAAGCGCACGCAGCAGACGACGCTCTCGTGCAAAAAGGTGTGGACGAGGTTGACGTCGAGCGTGCGCTTCACCTTGGGGTTGAAGATGGCGAGCCAGTCGGGGCCTTCCTTCTTGAGCTCTTTAGGGATCTCGTCCGGATCCATGTCGCTGAGGCTGGCGAGCGAGACGTTGCCAGCCGCAGCTGCGGCGGCGCCGGGCGAGTCGGCACGCGAGGGGCCCTCGCCGGGACGCTCGCCACGCTCGCGCTCGCGGTGAATGTCACGATTGTACGAGTTGGAAGGCGGGAGGGGTGGTGCGCCGTGCGGCGACTGCGCTGGACCTGGGCCGAGTGGCGGTCCGGTACCGCGGGGATCACGTTCCCACTTTTCGTCGCGATGCGCACGGTCGCGCTCCTCCTTCTTGATCCAGTCGCGCTCGCGATCCGGGCCCGGGCTGGGCGGGCCGCTGTAGTGCGATCCGGGGCCCTCGACGCGCATGCGCTTTGCGTCCTTGCCGCCAGGGGTGGGGCCCCGCACGGGCTCGCGTTCGCGGTCGAAGCCATTGGGGCCGCGACCGTATTCGGAGGCGGGTCCGGGGCCAGAACCGTTGCCATTGGGACCGAACATGCCGGCCGAGCCCGGGCCACCAGGGCCACCAGGAGGCGGAGGACCACCGGCCGAGGCGATTGGCAGCGGACCCGATGCGCCCGAAGCAGGCAGATGAGGAGGACCGCCCATGGGGCCTGATGTGGGAGCGGCGCCGTGTTCTGCAGACAAGCCTCTGGAGTCGAGGATGCTGCGGAGACGCTTGACTTCCTCTTCGTACCTGCGAGACGAGAAGGATTGAAAGGGGGAAAACAGCGGTGAGCCAGGATGCGGCATGGGCGACGAGGGCGTGGATGCGCGGATGGTGTACTTACTGCTGAATGATCTGGGAGTGACGCTTTTCGAGGTCGTAAAAGTGGTTTTGCATCATGTTGACTTCGCTGATTTGTTGCGTGACTGCGCGAAGAAAGAGGAGAGGGTAGAGAGTGAGCAACTGTCGTGTCAAGCAGGCGATGCGGAGGCGATGCGGAGGCTAGGCGGATGTGGATGGAAAGCGATCGAACGTACCTCGATGCTCCATTTCGTCGCGTTGCGCCTTGAATTGCGCGGTGTCGTTGCCGAGCAGGTCGAACTCGTGTCGGACAAAGTCGAGAAGGTCTGCGAGACGTGCGGAGCTGGTGTGTGGTGCTCCTGCGGGTGGTGCACCACCGGGGGGACCGGCGGCGGCGCCAGGAGGGCCAGTCGGCGCGGGACCGCTGGGACCACCGGCAACTGGGCCTCCTGGATGAGGTGCACCTGCAGCAGCTGCAGCTGCGGCAGCAGCCTGAGAGGGGCCGGCGCCACCGGGAGCACCTGGAGGAGGTGGGCCGGAAGGAGGGCCCTGCGAGCCTGCCGAAGGCACGATGGAACGATGATTGTACATTGTAGCAACGAAGCAGCAGCGACGTTGGGTTACGAGAGGTGAAAGCCGAGGGTGTTCTACTTGTTACTGTTGCGCAATCGATCCGGCGACGAAGAGATCAGGTTGACAGAGCAGATGCCAGATGTGATGCAGCCGGATCAGCCGGAGTGCAAGCGTGTGGTGACTCGTGAGGGTCTGGCTGCACAGTACTCGCGCGACGTCGTGATGCTAGACGGCTGAGCTGTACCGAGCAGAGTTGCGTGACGAGCGGGTCGTCCGTAGCTGAAAGCAGGCCGAGAAATCTCGATCGAGGCCGTGCGCGTTTGCAGATCGGATGCGCGTGCTGGTGGTGGATGGCGAAGCACGCGCTGCGGATGTGCCGAGGGGTGCGGAGGCGACGCGGTGAAAGGGAATATGATACAATTGGCGGGAAGGCTGAAGTGTTGAAGGGGAAGGATGCAGGTGGAGAGAGAGGGAGAGAGACGAGAGCCAGCCAGCGAGCAAGCGGATGTGGAAGGATTGCAGCGGGCGGCGGACGACGGGGAAGGGATAGGGCGCGGCTGGATGGATCCACGCTCAAGTTCACGATTGCGCTCAGATCGCTTCGCTCTGCCACGAGCCTATGCAAGTCGAGCGAGAGAGAGAGAAAGAGACAGAGGAGCGTGTGCCGACTGGCGTCCGAACCCCGTTGGCAGAGGCAGGCAGGCAGGCAGGCAGCGAGGCCAGGCAAGCGCGTCAAGGGCCGCAGCCCATCCAACTCCAAAGCGCAAAGTCAGATCTGTGCCGACTGCCAGCTGCCGGACGAATCACAGCAACGCGCAGCGACTCTCGGACGGGCAGCAGGCGAATGGACGAGGCATGGAAGGACGACCGCATGCAATGAAAGGCGGCCAGCACCCACACAGGCACACCGCCAGCCTGTAGAAAAAAATTAAGCTAAATTAAAACCCGAGCAGGCAGCCCAGCGTCGCCGGCCGTCGCGCATCTCTCGGACCCACGAATGGCGTTGGAAGCGTGGAAGCACGGAAGTGTGGAAGCGAGCGGAATGTGTGCGGGTGGCTCAGCTGGGCCGCACTGCTAGAAGCGACGCGGTTGAGCGTCTACCGCCTCCCGATGGCCGCATGAGCACCAGCCTCCCTGCCACGGCAACGTGAACCCCTCAGCCGAGCCGCCCCCCTCGCTGCTCATTTTCACCAGGGCAGGATTATCCGGCTTTTCCAACTTTGTTGTGTATGTGCGACGTAACAGTTTCTGAACGTTTTTCGGCTCTCGGAAGACCCACAGCACTTTTGGATGACCCTTTGGCGTCGAGGTGCAAGCAAAATTTGAGAATTTTCTCTCAGCCTCCGGTGCGTCGAAGCTGAGGCACGCTGCCCTGTCAGAAGAAAGCTGCAGGCAAGGCACATCCTGCACACGGTGCGTTGAACCCTCTTCAGCCCATCATACCCCCTTCTCACCACCCTATCATCGCGACACTCGCATCACCAAGACAGCCTCGATAGAAGAGCGTACAGGGTCGCGCACATCGTTCGCCGTCATGCCTCGCATTCCCACCGCCAAGCTGGCCAAAAAGGCCGGCGCGCAGCGCCACAATCCACTTCCACAGCAGCTGCAGCAGGACCAGCTCACCAGCAAGTTCGGTCTCGTCTCGGCACCTGGTCGTCGCACCAAGAAATCCAAGCCGCAGTCCGCTTCAGACGACGAAGAGGACCAGGCGCAGTATGCCGCGCCCCAGGGTATGGTGACTGGCGGCAAGGCAGGCGGCAGTAAGCCTGACAAAAAGTACATCGACCCCAAGCTCTCCAGAAACATCCTGCGTCTCGCGCGGCAGCAACAGGAAGAGATCGAACGCGAAGAGATGGAGCTCCAGAACCCCTCGGATACCGCGGCATCCTCGTCCTCAGCTTCGAATACCCCCGCTGCCCGCGACGCGCCCCGTGCGTCGGCATCCGCAGCCATGCCCGACGACTCGGACGACGAGGAGGCCGACCTCAACGACCTCGGCGAGCTGAGCGACGATGAGGCAGAGATGGGCGCCAACGGCTGGGCCTCGTACGACGCCAACCTCGAGATCGACCCGTCCGACCGCGCGCTTCTCGACAAGTTTGAGGCCGAGCACCGTCTCGACGACGAGGCCGACGACGACGACGCATCCGCACCGGGCGCATTCGGCGGTCGCGGCAATAAGACACTCGCCGATCTCATCATGGAAAAGATCGAAGCCGCCGAGGCTGCAGGCGACGGACCGAGCCAGCAGGAGCTCGAGGAGCGACGCATGCCGCCCGGCATCAACCCCAAGGTCATCGAGGTCTACCGCAAGGTCGGCGAGCTCCTCTCGAGGTACAAGTCCGGTCCGCTGCCCAAGGCGTTCAAGATCGTGCCGTCGCTGCCGGCGTGGGAGTCGATCCTCTACATCACCGACCCGGCCTCGTGGACGCCGCATGCGACGCTCGCTGCCGTGCGCATCTTTGTCTCCACCATGAAGGCCGACCAGATGCAGCGCTTCTACGAGCTCGTGCTGCTCGACAAGGTGCGCGACGAGATCCAGGACGAAGGCAAGGTGTCGTATCAGACATACGAAGCCATGAAGAAGGCGATCTACAAGCCAGCTGCCTTCTTCAAGGGATTCCTCTTCCCCATGTGCGAGTCTGGAACGCTTACACTCAAGGAGGCGGCGATTGTTTCGTCGGTGCTTGCCAAGGTTTCGATCCCCGTGCTGCATTCGGCTGCTGCGCTGCTGCGACTGGCAGAGATGGAGTACTCAGGTCCTACGTCGCTGTTCATCCGTGTATTGCTCGACAAGAAGTACGCGTTGCCGTACAAGGTGGTCGACTCGTTGGTCTTCCACTACCTCCGATTTGCAGAGCCCAACTCGGGGGTGGAGCTCGACAAGATCACGCGCGAGAGGAGAATGCCCGTCTTGTGGCACCAGAGCATGCTCGTCTTTGCCCAGAGGTACAAGCAGGATCTCACGCCCGATCAGAAGTCGGCGCTGCTCGATTTGCTGCGTGTCCAGAAACACGAGGGCATCTCGCCCGAAGTCAGGAGAGAACTGCTCACCGCCACTGCTAGAGGAGAGATGATGGAGGAACCCGTCGATGAAGACGATGATATGATGTCCATCTAAGTCCAATTTTCACACACATTCCTTGTACTTGTTCGCGCAATCGCATGGTTCCTTTTCTTGCATATGCGGAGCCGTGCAAAGGCTTACAAGAGCGAGTCCATTCTGCTGAGCACGTTGAGCACGGCTGCGATGCATTCAAACATGAACGTATCGCCTTCTTGATCGAGTTCCTTCTGCAGGGCCTTTGCGAGTTCCTGAATGGATGCACCCACCACGCCTTCGTCGTCGGCACGCTCGTTGAGCATCGACCCTTCGCCGATCCTCGCGCCTCCGTTCGCCTTGGACTTGGGTCCGTTCGACGAAATCGACGTGGGCACCCCCGAGCCACTCCCACCGCCAACGCCTCCTCCAGCAAGGCCAGAGCTGGGCGCCATGGGCCAGCATGCAAACTCCTCGAGAATGTCGTCCGCCTTTTGGAACGCTGACTCGCGCGCTTCGTACGAGAGGTGGTTGAGCGCGTTCTCGAGCACGTTGGCCGAAAACGAGCAGCAGAGCAGGCACAGCGCACGCGTGACGCGCAGTGCAACGGGTCGTCCACTCGACGAGGCATCCTCCTTGTAGAAGGTGCCTGCGTGCACGCTGGGCGAATTCGAGGTGAGAAGCGTGAGCACCCGCCGCAACACGGCATCCTTGCAGCTCGTGTCGTTGAGCGGATGCGTGGCCATGTCGAACAGCAAGAAGTTGCGCTTCTCGGTGCGCAGGATGCCCTTGTCCACCAGCCCCTTGGCCAGCCGCTCGCGCACCTGCTTGAGCTGGTACCCGATCTTCATCACGTTCCACGTCTCGCCTGCAAGCACGAGCCGAAATGCATCAACAGGTCAGTACGAGAGACAAGGTCATGTCCAGCAGGATGTAGGGCAGGACTTACCGCTCATGAGATCGACCCACTGGGCAACGGACATGCGCTCGCTCGCCTTCATCATCTTGAGCGCCTCGTCGAGCAGCACTTCTCCGGTCATCTTTGCGTCGATGACGTCGACCATTCGCTCGGTGAGGCCGAAGCGCTTGCGCATGGGGTCCTTGGTGATGGCAATGCGGCGTCGAAGCGCGAGCTCGATGAGTATGCATCCGCGGAGCGTGTAAGAGATGTTGTCGTTCCAGAACGAGAGGTAGCCCTGTCTGTCCTTGAGACCGAGCAGCAAGATCTCCTCCATGAGCGTCAGGCGCGGATTCTCGCCGATCTCGCGCTCGTCATTGAGGTCGCGCGGGTCGTAGGCTACGCGATGACCTGTGGACTCGTCGTATGTGGTCACGGAGCCAGTTGCCGAACGAGACCCATAGGCGGATGCGGGGATGCCAGCGGCGCTGCGTGTTGGCGTCGAGGAGCCGGCGGGGGCGGGCGAGCCGGTGCGCGAAGGTGTGTAGTCGTCGTCGTCGATGCGGCTGGCGGATGTGCTGGGACCGGCGGCGGCGGTAGCGGCTCCTGCACCGCGTCGCCTCTGGAGGCCACTGCTCTGTGTCGATGCCATGCTGGGAAGACTGACGCGAACGCAGCTGAGGCGAGATGGGTGACCGCTGCAACGAAAAAGGAAGGGCTGAGAAGATGGCGCTTGCGACGGCTGTCAACGACGCTGCCGGAAGGGAGCCGACAGGACGAAGTGCAGACGTGACGGTTGGAAAGGATCTCGGACAATCCCAACACCTCGGCGATGCCGACAGCCAACAGCAGCGTCACGACTCGCTCGGATGGCTTTGGCTCAAGCTTGCGCAGGGGTGCCTGGAAGAAGCGCACGCCTGGATGGGTTTGAGCTTTGCGTTGCGCCACCACGCGGTGGGTCCGCCGCCCCTGTCCTGTTTCCGCACTCTCGAGCGCTCCCCACAGTTGTTAAGCTCAAACTGCCCTGTGCGTAGCAACGACGCGCTCTTAGTCGGCCGGATATCTGAGGAAACAGGGTCTGCAGGTGGAGCCGCTCCACCTCGGATTTTGATTTTTTGGGCTTCTGGTTGTGTGTGGTTCTTCTTGCGAAAGAGAAGCTCCTCCTCCCAACCGCATCCAAAACTGCGATCGACCACCGTATCTGTGCAGCTCTGTCTGACAGTACTGGGAGGGAATGTCGTCCAAGAAACGTTCAGCGCCGCCAGCGGAGCCTGGGCCGTCGGCATCGCAGGGCATGTCAACCGCACAGTCCGGCCGCGACCAGCAGCAGGCACAGAACTGGAAGAAGCGCAAGCAGGAGCGAGCGCATACCGCCCGCTTCATCGAGACGCAGACCTCGAAGGTTGCTTCTTCTGCCAGCAGCTCGCGCAACACTTCCAAGTCTTTGACGCCTGTCCCCACTCAGCTCGCCGCTGCGGCCGCGGGTCTGCCAACCAGCATCGAGCTCGAGTCTCTCGTCTCGTCGCGCGCCTTCCAGATCCAGAGCTTTCTGCGCTCGATAAAGTCGGCCAAGTCGGCAACTACGACAAGAGCATGGCAGCTGCTTCCACGACATGCACGCCGGCGTGCTGCTTCCCACAACCTTCTCCGCCTTCCCACCCGCCTCCGCTCCAAGGCGCTCGCCGAGCTTCGCAGCAGCACAACACAGGCCCGCACACGCTCGGACATCAGGAAACGGCTTCCCAGCTACGGCGTCATTCGAGCTACACTACGCCGCAAGAAACTAGCCGAGCGGGCCTCGCATCCGCAACGGCGGTGGCTCGAGACGCATCTTTGGCACGCCAAGCGCTTCAGGATGACCACCGAAAAGGGCAAGGGCAAGGAGCGCGACCAGGGTACCGAGCACAACAGGTGGGGTTTCGTGCTTCCAGAAACGACCATGATGAAGAGCCATCGAGCAAGCTGGCGTAGCGCACTCGAGTTCGTCACTCTCCACGATACAAGCTACTTTTCGGTCTTCCGTTTGGGCGTGAGGCAAGCGCAAGCGTCCACCGCTGATGGCGTCTCGGCGGCTCTTGCAGAGCAATTGCACCAAGTTCTCGCCAAAGTTGGTCTCGCGGAGGCTGCAGAGCTGAAGCCGGAAGATATAGCCGAGTCGCATCGCGTCATCGACACTGTTCTCGTCCGACCCACGTCCGATTCAACGAGCCGTACCAAATCGGAAAAGGATACCGTAGCCGCCGCTCTTGCTCCCGTTCGAGTCGTGATCCTCTCGGGCACGCGGCAGTTCGAACGCCCGTCTTTGGATCAGAGCACGACGTACATCCACAGCTGCAAGGAGGCACTCCTCATTGTCCACCCGGCCGCCGACATTTACGTTCGTCGAGCTCTCAAGGCCGCCAGCATGACGATGGTCGACGAGAACAAGAACGCGCTCTTCGACCTCGAGCTTCCAGCGCCCGGCGTGATGCAGGCGTACGCGTTCCAGCTCGACTCCACACCCGACCCGTGGCTTGCAGCAGGAGGCAAAGACAGCTCCCTCTCCAAGCTCGAGAAGAAACGCAGAAGGCGCGCTTACCAAACCGGCTCCGCTAAGAGCGACGAGGTCGGGTCTTCGACTAAGCGGCCGCACGAAACGTTGCTGCTCGACGACAAGGCAGAGCGCAAACGCAAGCATGGATTCAACATCTTCGAACTCGTAGGGCCGAGAGCCGCTTCACTGCTCCGGAGCGTGCTCAAGTGCCAGGACGGGGCCGAGGGCAATGCGGACGGCTTGAGGTTGCGGCAAATGCTTGAAAAGCACAGCAAGACATCACAAAGAGACAGTCCCGAGATGGTGCAGGTGCGGGTGAGCGATCCTCGACTCTCGTATCCGCCCAAACTGAATCCTGTGGCGACGACACAGTGCTCCGCAGGGGACCCGGCCAAAGCGACTGGCGATGCAGACTCACACCGGGACGACCTGTTCTGGACAGGAGCGCAACCACCTACATTCAGCAAAGGCGAGATCGACTCGCGCCGCGCGCTGAATGCGATACCCGGTGCTCGGCTGCAGCCCGACTCGCGCGATGATGTCGTCCCCGTCGTGGTGATGCGCGACCGGCTTGCCGGCAAGGTGGATCGATACATGCTGGTGGTGCCTCGCGGCTGGGGTACTGCATTCTTCCTCTCGCTCGTGGCCACGCACCAATCGGGCGCTTCGAGCGGAGCGCGAGTGCTCGGCCAGCACCAGCTGCGACACCAGAAGTTGGAGCTGGCTGCGCAGGCACAGGCAGCGGGCGAGCATGCGGCAGCGAGCATGCTGAGCTACCCGCACAACTGGCTTGGCACTCGTGCATACGCGGATAGCGAGATATGGGCCGAAGCCGCGCGGTATGAGCAGTGGAGTCGGAGACCCAAAGGCAAACGTGCAGAGTTCGCGTTTGCGTCTCACAAAGACTGGGTTGCGTTCCAGCAGAGCAAGACGGCGGAGGAGATCGAGGCGAAGCTGGCGCTCGATCGAACAGGCGTCGCGAGGCCGTATCCGTTCGGAGGCTCGCATCACTGGGAGTGGATCGTTGGCAATTCTCAGCGCCTGTTTGCCGGAGGCAAGGAGGTCGAGAACGTCCTGCCGTGGTTGGTAGCGCAGCCTGATGTTGACCTGACGCGTGTCGCAGGGATCGAGGCGAGGCTTTCGGCGTCGAGTCTGGCCTCGGCCATGGTTGCGGTCAAGCTGCAGGCGGTGCGCAAGGGCACCGTGACGGCATTAAGCAGTCTCATGTTGGCACCTACGTTCGAGGAGCATTTGCACTGGGTGCATCATCTCGACCCCGTCCACCACCCTGCCTTGGTTCGCAATCGCACCGCAGCGGCAGGCGACAAGATGGACAAGCAGTATCTCAAAGCGTTGGTCGAGCGCAGGTGCAAGGTGATGCAGCTCGGTGGCGGTGCTCCTGCACAGTCGATCAAGTTCAAGCCGATCAGCGGCGTGTGGCGCGAGTACACGTTCGCCGCCATGGAGCCCGAGGAGATGCACGAGCGCAGTGCGAACTGGAACAATGCGGTCGGCACCGTGCTGGACGGCGACTATTCGCTCAGCAACGGCAGAGGGTTCGGTGTTGGTGCCCTCACGCTGCGCGCATGGATGGGGCTAACAGAGTGGCAGGAGAGGATGGACAAACAGCGAGACGGCGAGGCTGCGACGACGAGGAGACCGCGCAACGCGGTCGAGACGCGCAACTTGCTGCTCGTGCGCGAGCCGGGCTCCAACGTTGTCCGCCCCGTCAGCGCGACACTTGTACCTCTTGTGTAATCTAGATAGCCTTCCATACGAAACGTCAGTGCTGGTGGTGTTGAATTCCGAGAGTGAGCGTTGATTCTGTCTGCATTGCCGAGCATGCTTAAGCTGGTGGTGGAGATGCTGCCGCTCTGTCTGACTGTTCCATATCTCTTAGCAGCTGCTCTCTCCTCTTTCTGCGTTCCTCTAGTTTAAGCTGAATGTACTCGTCCTTCCACTTTTCGATCTCCTTTTCGCTCGCCACGATGCCCTTCTTTCCAAGCTCGGCCCGCGCACGGCTGCGCACCATATTCTCCTCGCTGCGCTGCTGCGACTCATGGCTGAGCAGCACCGTATCCGCGCCCACGACAAAGCCAAAGATCGTCGCGCCCGATGTGAGGAATCCCTTCAGCGCGAGAGTTTGTCGCCGAAACCCAGGGAAGAGGTGGTGTGCCATGAAACATGTCGACGCTCCAAGTGCCGTGTACAACAATGCGCCTTTCATTGCCGCATTCTGTGAAAGCAGATCCAAGGTGTGAGCGTATAGCCAGGCAGACTGTGACGAGACGAGATGAACTTACACGTTGGAGCTCGTAGGCCGACTCGATCTGTTCCTCACGGTGTCGCACACGCTTGGGAGCCGAACCGAGCGTAGAGGTGCTGAGCGCCGACAGCGGCGGCTCGTTCGCAGCGGCCTGTGCGCCAGACGTCGATGGCTGTCCCGACATGGTGATCGAGACGCAACAGCTTCCGAGTGCTCCGAAACGAGAGAATGAGGTGGGTGGGTGTTGTTCCAAAGCGACGGTGGGATCGCTCGCCTGACCGAGACGCATGCACGGCTGGTGCGGCTGTTGTGTAAGAAGAGAGGGAGTGGAGGCATATTCGGGATTGGCAGCCCCGCTCAATGCTGACATAAGCGTGACAGTGATCAGAGCGCTGTCGTGCTGGCTCAGGGTTCAGTTTTTACGCGCCCAAACTTTTTCCCTTCGGCTGGGTCCGCTTCGCGCTGCACAGCCAAATTTCAGAAGATCAAAAGGACCCTTTTTTCCGTTGCCGGTGGCGCAAAACCGCTGGCCAAGCTATTCGGCACTCCCGCGCTGGTCTTTCCCCTTCACACCAACAGCATCTGATCACAGAGTGGCACCTCCATCACTCTGAGGCGCCATATACAAACCACTTTCAGATCCCAACAGGCGGTTTCGCAGCATCCATAACGGCATCGAGCTGTCGAAGGTCTCGTTTCGAAATAACACGCTGCCACCACTTCCATAGATAAGCGGGCCTCCGAAGCCAAAGCACATAAAGATGCCCCAGGTTCCACCGATCTCCACGTCTGCGGCAGCCGACGACGCGCTGCGCAACACGTTCCAGATCGTGCATGCCTTCCTCGCTGAGCATGCTCCCAATGCCGCTGCGCAGCTCGCTGCCACCCTGCCCGACTCCCCCGCCCCGCCCAGGACCCTCGCTTCTGCCCTCGTAGACCACGTCCGCAACTCGCCAAGGAGGTCCTGGCCCGGTCTGGCCGCCCAGGCAGCCGTTCCGTCCCCGCCAGCTCCTATGGATGAGGACAGCGACTCTGACTCGTCTTCTTCCGACTCCAGCTCGAGCTCGAGCTCTAGCTCGAGCTCGAGCTCTAGCTCCTCTTCCGATTCGGATTCGGATTCGGACTCGAGCGACAGCGACAGCGACAGCGACTCAAGTGACGATGACAGCGACGACAGCGACTCGGAGGAAGACAAGAAGGTCAAGGCGACCAAGAACGAGCAGCCCCACCAGGACCACGAGGCTGCTTCTTCCACCGTCGTCTCGGATTCGCAGGACGAGGCAGAGGCAGAGCTTCCCAGCAAGGGCATCGCCACGCCCACAGGCGCCTCCTCGGCTGGTGCATCGGTCTCGGCTTTGGCGAGCACTAACAAGCGCAAGCGCGCAGCTTCTACGTCTTCCTCGGATTCGGACTCGGACTCGGACGACAGCGACGACGAGAGCAGCGACAGTGACAGCAGCAGCGACGAGGACAGTGACGACGACTCCAGCGACTCGGACTCGGACTCAGACGACAGCGATAGCGATAGCGATGACGATGACGAAAAGGAGGAGGCGACCGTGAAGAAGGTCGAGACCGTCGTGGTCGAGGTTGCCTCTTCCGACTCGAACTCTGATTCGGATTCGGATTCCGACTCGAGCGACTCGAGCTCTGATTCCGACTCGGAATCGGACTCGGACTCGGACTCGTCGAGCGACGAAGAGGTGGCAGCCAAGGTCTCGGCCCCGAATGGCGACGGCGACGACAGCAGCTCTTCCGACAGCTCTGACTCCTCCGACTCCGACTCTGACTCGGACTCTGGCTCCGACTCTGACTCGAGCTCGGGTAGCAGCAGCAGCGCTTCCTCTTCCTCCTCGGAATCCGGCGATGAGAGCGACAGCTCTTCTGACTCGTCGTCTTCCAGCTCCAGCAGCAGCAGCAGCGGCTCGGACTCCTCGTCTCCGTCTCCAAAGGGCCCTCCTGCGAAGCGTCAGAAGACCGACCCTGAAGTCGCCGCCGCCGCCGCCACCGCCGTTGCTGCTGCATCTGTTGCTCCTGCCGCTTCCACCAGCACACCTTCTCGCCCTGCGCCGCCGGCGCCTGCCACGGCCTCGGGTCGCAAGCCAGTCGGCCAGAACACGCCGTTCCAGCGCGTCAAGGCGGATCAGGTGACGTACCTGGACGACCGCATGAAGGACATGTCGTATGCGGGCATCGGTCTCAACGGCGACGAGTACGGCGCGCGCGCCAGCCGCGACCTCATCGTCACGCGCGGAAAGGGCTTCACAAAGGAGAAGAACAAGAAGAAGCGCGGTTCGTACCGCGGAGGCGCCATCGACGTCTACGGCTCCCACAGCATCAAGTTTGACGACGACGACTAAGGCTTCCGCTGCGCTTGGTTCCAGACCGCATTGCAATGCATCCCTTAGACTTCTGATATTTTCTAGGCGATTGTGGGCTGGGGATCGAGCAGGGTTGGTTTTGTGGTGGATCAGAGCTTTCCGAGACGCGAGGCGCCGTCGAGACGGATGTAGGAGCCGTTCTGTGCGGACGAAGGAAGCGAAGGTAAAAGTCAGAAGGATGTGTGAAATACTGTCTTGCAGGGCTGCGACTTACGAGCATGGGGTTCTCAATGACACTTTGGACCGAGAGGGCGAACTCGTCGGGGTGGCCGAACCTTGCCGGGAACTCGCACGTGCGGAGGATGGCCTGTCGAGCCCTCTTTGGCAGTTGGGCCATCATTGGGGTTTCGAACAGCGTGGGCACGAGCGTCATCACGCGGATACCGAACCATGCCAGATCCCTTGCCATGGGCAGAGTGAGAGAGAGCACGCCGCCTTTGCTGGCCGAGTAGGGGCACTGACCAGCCTGGCCTTCGAGTGCAGCTGCGGAAGCAGTGTTGATGATGACGCCCAGATCCTTGCTCTCCTCCGTGGGCTTAGGGATCGGCTTGGGCAGGTCACGCACCAGACGTGCAGCTGTAAGCCGCGATACATTGAACGTGCCAATGAGGTTGATCTCCACCGTACGGCGGAATACGTCGAGGTCAAACGGCTCGCCCTCCTGGCTGATGATCTTTCCCGCCATACCCACGCCGCCGCAGTTGACACAGCCGCCGACGGGGATGTTGGGCCACAGCTTGTCCGACCCGGAAATGGCGGCTTGTACCGCGGCTTCATCGCAAACGTCTACCTCGAACGCAGCTGCTCGCTTGTCCCCGCCGCCGCGTGCGTTGAGATCGTCGGCCAGCTTCTGACCCTGCTCCAGCTGCAGATCCATGATCGACACGTAGGCACCCAGAGCGTGCAGGTGTGCGGCGGTGGCAGCACCCAGCCCAGACGCGCCGCCAGTGACGTAGTAGACGTGGCCCTTGACTTGCATTTTGGAGAGATGATCGAACTTATGGGAGGATGAAGGAGGAGGATGAAGGAGGAGGATGCGGGAGCAACGTGTGTGCAACCGGTGTGGAGAGGGTTCAACGGCGCTCCAGCTCAACCGGGTTCTCCACTGCACCGGCCCGGCTATTCACGCCACGCGTCTTTCCGAGCACCTCCATATTTCCCTCTTCCTTTGCCGTCGTCCTCCGCAAATCGTCAACCTCGTGACCCTTCTGCAAGGCTGTCAACACCACCTGACCGTACTCTCAGCATACAACACTCAAGCCGGCACAAAAGGTGAAAGAAAAGACTGGCCATTTTCGAAACATGCAAAAAGAAAGAAGAGGGGGCAGAAGGAATGTGAAGGTGGAACCCGGCGAAGAAGATGAGGAGCCGGGGAGGCGATCGAGACACCAAGCCTAAGCATAGCAGCGCAAGATCGACCTAAAGAGAGTGAAGTCAAGAGCAAAGGGGGAAGCAAAGAGACCAAAGACGAGACGAGACACAACTGATCGCCACACTGCTTAGTTGGCGTCGGCGTCGCCGTTCTGGTTGGGCGCGTAGCCAGCAGGCTTGCTGTCGGCACCGTTGTCAGCGGGGGCATCGTCCGAGTCGTCCGAGTCGTCCGAGTCCTGGTTGCCAGAGTCAGGCGAGTTCTTGGACGCATCGCCGTTCTTGCCGGCATCCTTGCCCTTCTCGCAGTCGTCACCAGCCGGCTTGCTCGCATCGCCCTTGTCGGCAGGAGCGCCACCAGACTTGTCAGCATCGCCGTTCTGGTCAGGAGCGTAGCCAGCAGGCTTGCTCGAGTCGCCGTTGTCCGCGGGCGCATCGTCAGA